>JABUQX010017213.1:0-7500 GCA_015478945.1 Trachelipus rathkii | reverse complement strand
GGGGGGACTACAGGAAATGGAACTTCAAGACCAGCTATCCCAAACCAGCGCCACCTACGTGTTCGCAGCCGGGTTTTAATTCTTCCCCCCAGGAAGATAAAACTCAGACTGCTACGTGGAGGATTGAACCAGCGTCCTCTCGCATGAGAGTCGGCGAGTCAACCTCCTACGCCACGAGGCGTTCTTAGAAGTTAAAATGTGATTAATATTTTAATTAATGATGCAGAATTAATAAATCTGACAAAGTAGATTTTATTCATATATAGAAGAAACAATATTTTTTTGCATCACTTTCAGTAGATTATTATTATTATCTATTATTATTATTATTATTATTATTATTATTATTATTATTATTATTATTATTATTATTATTATTATAATTATTATTATTATAACGATTATGGGAAAGAAAAATACTATTAGTAAATAGGTGCTTTCCTACTCACATATTAAAATTATGGATTAATGATATTTCATGAAGATTTGACAGACGTCATAGTTTGAACATTTTTTGAAACCCTCTGTCAATCACAATTTTTGTATTACAAAAGCATTCTCGGAGTCGACGTTCGTGTTAGCTAGGCATAGCCTACCCTCGGGAGTCACAATAATTTAGTTGTTTTCAGATTATGAGCGATTATAATTATTTATGATTTGACGTCATTGGCTTAATGACATTATTACCTTTCATAATCTGGATCAAAAACGTTATAACTTATAATTTCTCAAATTATGAGTCATAATTTCTTCGGAGGGACGCACCAAATATTTAAATTTATTTAGCTGACTAAAATAGCAATGAGGGTGGATTAAAATTACTTTTTTTTTTAATCTCAAAAACAATTTTCCCACAACCCTTGTTATATATTTATTTCAAATGACTTATTTATTAATGTTTGTTGTATTTTGTATTTTATTTTCAGTTAAAGTTGATGCAGAAGGCGCCTCACCACAGGCAAAACTTTTTATGAGGCAGAACTACTTTTATACGTCCAGAAATTTTGATACGAAAACACCAACAATGAATAGCGGCCCTAGTTCAGCTTTGCTTAATAAAAATATTAAAAATGACAATAAAGATTGTAATAATCTTTTTGGGAAAGAAATTTCAGTTTGTGAAACTGAAAAGTGTAATAATACTGATAGAGCATTCACGTGCTCTTATTGTACCGGAAGGTTTGCTAGTAAAGGTGATTTAAAGAATCACATTCGAAACCACACAGGTGAAAAGCCATTTAAGTGTTCTTTCTGCGAGAAAAGTTTTAATCAAAAACCCCATTTACAAGCCCACATTCGGACCCACACAGGTGAACTATTTAGGTGTTCTTACTGTGAGAAAAGTTTTAATCGTAAAGATAATTTAGAAATACACATTCGAACCCACACGGGTGAAAAACCATATCAGTGTTCCTACTGTGATAAAAGGTTTAATCAAAAACATGATTTAGAAACCCACATTCGAACCCACATGGGTGAAAAACCATTTAAGTGTTCTTACTGTGATAAAAGATTTAATCAGATAAGTCATTTAAAAATTCACCTTCGAACCCACACAGGTGAAAAGCTACATTTATATGTTCTAATACTGTGATATTTTAATCAGATAATTTAGCATAAACACCTGAACCCACACTGGTGAAAACCATTTAAGTGTTCTTAATCAGAAAAGTAGTTTAGAATCCCACATTCGAACCCACACAGGTGAAAAACCATTTAAGTGTTCTTACTGTGATAAAAGTTTTAATCAGAAAAGTAGTTTAGAAGTTCACCTTCGATCCCACACAGGTGAAAAACCATTTAAGTGTCCTTATTGTGAGAAAAGTTTTAATCTTAAACATCATTTAGAAAGACACATTCCAACCCACACAGGTGAAAAGCCATTTAAGTGTTCTTACTGTGATAAAAGTTTTAATCGTAAAGAATATTTAAAAGTTCACCTTCGAACCCACACAGGTAAAGCTTCAACTTCACAGAAAACATAAAAACATTTGAATCTTTATTAAAGATTAGTGTTAAAAATGAACATTGATTGTTACGACACTCCTGAAATTATTTTAAAAATATGAATTATTATTAAGTTACTGTATTTAGAATTAATACTTTATATTAGTAGTTTGGTAGATAGTAGGTGGCAGTAGTAATACTTTATATTAGTAGTCTGGTAGATAGGCCTAGTAGGTGCCAGTAGTAGGCTTAGGGATTGAAGCTTTAGTCTAGATATTTAAATGAAAGCCTAGATATGTTAGATGGATATTTATTGTATTAAGAAGTTTTGTTTTTCTTATGTTTATGAAGCAGAAAAATAATTATTTTTTTCTAAAAAATACTTTTCCAATTTTTACTTTGTTTATTTTTCAGTTATTTTGTACATGTTGCCAGTTTGACTTTAAATAGTTTTGTTTTTTACTCATTTCTACATTTCACGTGTTTATTCTAAACCCTTAAAAAATTATTTTATGTAATGCAAAAAGGAAGTAAGATTTAGGTATGTATATTTTTTATGCAATTTATTGAATTTATATTTTTTATACAGTACTTAGTTTATACGTGGACTTAAACTGAGAGTAATAAATGATTTGTACCGTTTTAGAGTTTGATTCTTCCTAATGATAAAGCTATCCACAGCAACTTAATTTGCTTTTATTCTTTCTTGAATTTTCTTCTTATATTTTGCTTTGCTATTAAAACCCAAATCTTGGTCAGGAGGGGCCGGGAGCCTATATATATATATATATATTAGTGATGGAGCGAAGCTGAATATTTTCATAACCGCGGTTGCGGTTTTTTTGCGGTTGCTAAATTTTTATTTTCGGACTATCTTGTGTGAGCGTGCTTTTTTGCTGCAAAATTTGCCTCCCTAAAATTAAACAAGAATAATATGGCTTTGTATATAGCAAAAGTTTATTTTTGTAATCACAAATATTTTTAGTATTTGTAGTGGTAAAAAGATTTAGTAGGGAAATTTATAATATTTTTGATTAGAATTATTTATGTTCGAAAAGGTCATTAAGAGGAGGATGCCATTGAAGGAGGAGATGAGATACTTGTTTGTTATAAACCAATCCCAACAATGCTTACATTTCAACGTAGGCAAATGAAGGCGAGACTTGCTTTCGAAACGGCCGTTGAAAATTGTAAATTTTGAAGAGCATATCCTCAATTTATCAGGTAATTGCCTATCTATCTGACCTACTGCGTGTTAATATATTTATACTGTGGTGGTAGAAGATTTGAAGATAAATTTTTTACATTGAAGTAAACGAGAGAGAGAGGGTGTATGACTTACGGAGAATGCTTATTGTTCACTGATGATTTGGTTTTGTGTGGAATCTGAAGAAAGTTTGAGAGGGTTGGTTGAGGGTGTAAAAGAAAGGGTTTGAAAGTAAATGTAGATAAGGGTAAGTTCATGGTGGTGGATTAGTAGTGTCCGAGGTGTAAGATCATATTGGATGAGGAGCAATTGGAACAAGTATCTGAGTTTTTAGGCTATATGTTGGATGAGAAGGGAACAGATGATGCAGAGTGTAATAGGAATGTTGTGAATGATATTAAGATGGCTGATGCAATTGAATTATTGGTGAATGCGAAGAAGTTAGGTCTTGAGTGAGTTCTTGAGGCTTGGAAAATTTAAGAGGGGCAGATTCCAAGAATAGACCCTCGTCCGCCCCTCCCGTCATCACCACTTGGGAGATAAACTCTCCCGGTGGTGGGGTTGATGTCATCATGGAATTGCCAACCTGTTATGATACACGGTCTTCCTTTTTTTTATATATATAAATTTCTACAACCGAAGCACCATTTACACTAATTTCCTCGTCTAAACCTAATCGCTTATTCTTAATTGAAATTCAGGTGGTTAATTAAGCATTGTGACAGCACACCCTGATCTCTTCCCTCTTCCTGTCTTTATCCTCAATTTTCAGACAAAGACGGTTGTTGTACCTCTGTTAGTGATGGACTGGATGTCAAAATTTGACTGTTTGCAGATGCGGATCTTAAAGTAGATGAGGATGCGGATGTTTACTCTGAAGTTTAAATTAAAAAATATATATATATATATATATATATATATATATATATATATATATATATATATATATTTGTATATATATATATATATATATATATATTGTGGTAATGAGGTCAGGTCAATTTTACAAACATAGCGTGCCAATGCAAATGCGTAGTTTTTTAAACGAACTCTTTTTCTCACTATGGCAAATCCGGCAATATTCTCAAAACGCGTCTTCATCTTATTCAAGTGCCATTTTCGCACGACAACGACGCTTTCTAATTACTCAGAAGAATTATGGATTTTTACTGTTTTATGAAGGCTTAAAGATTATTAAAGCATGTGATATTTCTTTTGCTGGGTCCGTATTTTTTTGTCTACAAATTCAACCGTATCGTCTTCTTTGTTCAAACTCAGTCCACCCCACATCAAACAAGCATCCCGCTAAAAAGTAGTGACCATTGGAGTGACATCGAAGCCTATCAGTGGAAGTAGGCTCCCAACACCTAGCCAGCATATTTATCCCCAGCTACGGGCCTACCAAATTTTCGTGCACAGCTTCAAAGCACGCGTTGGACCCCATCCATGGCCAACAAGGAAAACTGTCCCGTTGTACGTGCAACAGTTATAATCTGCACAGGACCATTATTATTATTATTATTATTATTATTCTTTTTACCATTTTATTTTATTATTATTTGTGATAACATTTTTATATATAACTATTTTTATAATTTTCAATTTTATATATGTGTCAAATATCGAGAACAGAAAAGTACCACCGGAAGCAGAATAGTTTCGAGTCGAAGAACAGAAAAGTACCACCGAAACAGAATAGTTTCGAGTCGGAAAACAGAAAAGTCCGTAGAGTTTTGTTAAAAAACAGAATCTTTTAAATATGAATATTTCGAGTCGAAAAAAAACAAAAGTACCATCGCAGCCAGAATATATTTTTATTTCGCGCTGTTCTTTTACGATGATTTTCACAGGCAGGAGCCCTCCTCCCATTTATTCTCTTCACACTTTTTTTCTTTACTTCTTTCTACTGTTTCTGTCATGGTTTGAAAGATTCTCCTCCCAATTCTGTGGTTCTTTCAGTCCTCTTTCCGGTTGCTTTATTATTACCCGGTAAAATTTATCCCATCCTCGCTATCCCTGTTTCTATTTACAACGCCTCACGATCCGTTCCTTCCGTTTTCTAAAGCAGGCCTGTCTTGGCGATCTCGAAATAATGCATGACTGATACCGGCATAGCTGTTCCATACATGGTCCCCAGCGATTTACCTTCCTGCACCCACTCCTCTGACCGTTCTCCACCCCAGGCCCGACGCAATATCCTAACGAATATTGTTTTTATCATATGACCTGAAGGCGACTAAGTGCTCCCAACCCTGCACTTTGTGGGACTTCGCCAGCAATCCATAAAGGTGGTGGATCCAGCTCCACCCTCCGTTTGTTCTTCCTTCCGCCTCTTCTTCCCCAGGATGTCCTGCCTTTTCGACAGGTCTACAAACCTGTTTTTCCTGATCGACACCGGAGCGTCTTATTCTTTATTGCCTCGAGATACCACCCAAAAGTCCGCTGTCCCTCTTTCTGCGGGCTCTTTACGCAGCAAATGGTAGTACCATCCCCGTCTATGGTGAGTGCTTGTGCACCTTAGACCTCTCTCCGCCGTCAATTCTGGTATTCGTGGTTGCTGATGTTACCCAACCCATTTTGGGAGCTGATTTTGTCACATTCCGACCTTATGGTCGATCTAAGAAACAGGAGATTGATTGACGGCTGTACGTCTCTGTCTCTGCAGGTACCGTAGCTTCTTCTGCTCTTAAGGCATCCCTGCGGTTGCTCCTTCTTCTGGTACCTCCCTTCTTCACCATCCTGCAGAAGGATTTTCCGGCGCTGCTGAACCCCTCTTGTTCAACATTCTGTGCGCCATCATATAGAGAGACTACTGCTCTCCCATCTCTTGCTTCGTGCTCGCGTCTGCCTCCCGACAAGCCTTCAGGCAGCCAAAGCCTGAGCTCCTCGAACTGTATCGTCCGCCTTCCAAGAGTTCATGGTCCTCCCCTCCACATGGTGCCTAAGGGCATTCGTTGGATTGAGAAGGTCTGATAGGGCTCTGAACGCTTGTGCCGATTCCAGACCGCTACCCGGTCCCACACAGTCTTTCACCTCTAATTTGGCTGGTAATCCATTTTTAGTAAATTGGATCTTGTCAGGGCTTACAACCAGATCACCAGTCGCACTAGAGGACATGCCGAAGACGGCCGTAATCACCCCTTTGGCCTCTTTGAGTACATACGCATGCCTCGGTTTGAGGGGTGCAGCTCAGACGTTCCAGGTCTTCATCGATGACGTTCTTGAGGTCTCCTTTCGCCTTTGCTTATCAGTGACACCCTCCTTATAGCTTCCTCTTTCTCCTGCCGAGAGTATGAAATATTCGTAAGCTGTTTTTTTTGCTGTGGTTGGACGAATGTGATCTCAACTCGGCAAGTGTGTTTTTTGGTGTCCCTTCTCTTACTTTGGACACACTGTTTCAGTGGATGGCATTTGTCCTTCCTGCAGAGCGCGTGGAGGCCATCTGCACCTTCCCTAGGCCTGTCTCTCAGAAGCAGCTTTGTCAGTACCTCGGCATGCTTAACTTCATCATCGTTTTCACCAATTTTTCGACCCTCCCCCCGCTTTTCCATCATCCGCCCCAAGTGCCCGAGGCAGCTCCTCCTACAAAAGTGGACTGGTCTGGATGAAGCTACGACTGCTTTTGAAGTTTCCAAAGAAGCACTCCGCTTCTGCCACACTTGGGTTCCGCCCCAGGACTCAGTTCGACCAGTTCAGGTAGATGCTCTCCGATTTCGCTGTCGGAGGTGTTCTCCAGCAGCACCTGAACGGAGTGTGGTCTCCTCTCTCGCCTTTTTTTCTCGCAAGTTGTTGCAACCTCCTGAGACTCGCTACAGTGCTTTCTGGAGGGAGTTACTTGCGATGTATCCCGTTCGTCATTTCCACTATTTCTGGAGGGTCGTGAGTTCCACATACTCACTGATCATAAACCACTTACCTTTGCTATGGTCTCCAGAAACGAACGGTACTCTCCTCGAGAAGTTCGTCACATTGAGTATGTCTCACAGTTCACCACCGATGTCAGACATATTTCAGGTGTCGATAACTTCACTGCTACGCTCTCTCGCATTGAAATCGACGCGATTTCAGCCCTACCCACCATCGACTCGAAGCTATGGCAACGTGCCAGACTAATGAAAATCCTGCACCTCCACAAGACTCTTCTCTCAAGCTGGAGTGGTTCCATCCCTGGGATAGAGAAAAGACTTCGTGCGATGTCTCTCAGGGTTCTCCCTCGTCCTTGTGCGTACCTGTATCGTTCCGTGTTATTGTTTTCTCAATGAAGCAACAAAAAACGCTGAAAGTGTTTTCAATGATAAATAAAAAACGGCTAAACACTCCAAATCTGATTGAACGAAGTTACCGAT
>JABUQX010017211.1:17500-20000 GCA_015478945.1 Trachelipus rathkii | reverse complement strand
CAAAAAGGTTTATAATCATAAGGGTGATTTTCATTTTCCTGGCATTCAATGGGATTCCTTGTCTAATATGGACCATATTAGTTTTGTATTTATTAATTGTATACTAGACAACTATTTGACCCAGATGGTCAACGAACCTACAAAACACGATGCGCTGTTAGACTTAATATTAACTAATGATAAAAGTATGGTTGATGAGATTAGAGTTGAGGAGAATTTAGGACTTAGTGACCATACTATAATTAGGTTTAATATGAATGTCATATCTGGGCTCAAATTGCAAGTTAATAAGAAAAAGATCTTCGATTTCCGAAATGACGATTTTACCAAATTTCCGAGACAGCTTAGTATAACTGACATGGAATAAAGAGTTTAAAGACCAAGACAGTTTTATCATGTGGAAAAATTTTAAGCAAATTTTAATGTATATTCATTCAGTCTGTTTTACAGATAAACCCAATAGGCTAGTAAAGAGAAAACCTGTTTGGTGGAATAGAGAGATAAGAGAGAAAATCATCGAAAAGCGTAGATGATTTAAAATATTCAAAGGTAATAATTGGGAGAAGGATTTAGAAAACTATAAGAAAAATAGAAAAGAGCTTAACCAGTCAATAAAAAAGGCAAAAAGAGAGGCAGTAATTGATGTTAGCAAAGGAAATAGCAAAAAGGGCCTGGAAAGAATCTTTTTTTCGCTTTTTGAATTTAAAAAGTAAGAAATAGGAAAATTTGGTCCAATAAAAATTGATGAAAATTTAGTGAGTTCAGATAATGAGTTGTCAACATTTTCAATGCTTATTTAACTTCAATGTTTACTGAGTAAAGATTAGATAATAGTTTGAGACTAATAGTTCTGGTATGTCATGTAAAAATAGAAACTTACAGAATTTGAAATTTGGAGGAAATATATTAATCGTTTACATGGACCAGTATTGACCTTCAAGTAAAAGCTTGCTGGTCCTGATGATATATGATGGAAATTCTGAAGAGAGTAGTACCAGCCTTGCAAAGGTACTGTATTTTGATTTTTAAGCGATCTTAAATTTGTTGAGGTACCAGACGACTGGAAAACAGCATAATGTTGTAGTCTATTATAAGAAAGGTAGTAAGGAAGATTTTGGATATTATACGGCCATTAACTTAACATCTCTGGCGTAAAGGTTCTAGAAAAGCTTACTGAAAGTCATGTAGAAAAAATATTTGGAAGTATAACAGTCATTGTGTTGACCCCAGCAATGGTATCAGAAGGGTAGGTCATGCAAGACAAACCTTTAGATTTATGAATACATTACTGATGGCATTGACAGAGGAGATCCATTGATATTGTATATTTAGAAATTTAACAAAGCTTTTGATATGGTCCCCACATAAGATGATGAAGAAGTCTATTGCAATCGAGTAGTACATCGTTGGATTAGAGAGTGGTTGTGGAATGGAAAACAGTGTGTAAGCAATGAGCTAAGTAAGCAATGAGGATTCGCCCCTGATATATATAAATATATATATATAATATATAAAATATATATATATATATTACCTATATCTATATATATATAATATATATATTATATATAATAATATATATATATATATATATATATATTATATATTAATATATATATATAATATATATAATATATATATTCAAACTTTAAAATTAGTTTTTTCCATAATTCATACCAGTTCGTATCAAAGTGTAAATTCCCCATATATTTTTTTTTCTGGTTTTTAAAATATAAACAGCGTAAACATTTTAATATGCTTTTATCATTGTGAACGTTTCTAAGCTGGTATATTTGGAAAAGCTGCAGATTTTTTATCTAGATCAAATTTTTGTATACCATATCATTTTACCATTATTAAAGGGATAATTTTCAAAAATATTTGAAATTTTTCCGCGAACAGCGGTAAAACGGTATGGTATGCAAGAAATTGACCTAAATATGAAATGTTCATCTTACACAAATATATATCTTCTAATAATGTCATGTTGATTAAATAATAACTAAAAAAGTTAGTTATATGTCATTTATGATTACATTTAGTGAAATTTTTTGGCCAATCGGACCTTGCTACGAATTGGTATGAATTTGAGAGAAAACTAGATAACTCCTAATCAGTTGACCCAATTTACAGAAATGCAAAAAATAGGTATATTTTCCAAATGTACAAGTTTTCAAAGGTTTACTATTGTATATTTAACGGTTAAATTTTTTGACTAAAAATATAAAACCAAATCCTTGAAATGTCCGCATAACACTTGGCTTTTGAATTAACATTTGGTTGAAAGACTTAAAATAACGAATTATATTTATAATGTTTACATTTTATAAGAGTGAAATAAACCGAGAGGATGTGGATTACAAAATTCGATTTTTTTTGCTAGTGACAACCTAATATATATATATATATATAATAATATATTTATATAGTAATATATATAATATAAATATATATATAATATATATAATAATATATATATAATATATATATATATATATAT
>JABUQX010017211.1:0-12500 GCA_015478945.1 Trachelipus rathkii | reverse complement strand
TTTCCTCCACTTATTCGATCTGATGGTTCTGTTGCTAATTCTCACTGAAAAGCCCATCTCTTTGCGCGCTCCTATTTCCTCTAAATCAACCCTTGACGAATTCTGCATTCCTCTTACTCCTCCTTCTCCTCTCATGTCCTATGCCTTTGCTGTGATTACATTTGACTCGGATGCATAGCTCTGAAATCCAATGAACTTAGATGGCGGGTGGCCCGATGCATTCTCCCCGAATTTTAACGGAGTGTCGTTCGTGCTGGCCCCGCCATCGTTCAACTATATCTCCCCATGTCTCAATACTAATACTTTCCCTCAGGGTTGGAAACGCAACATGTCCACCTCTTCGAAAAAAGGAAGCCACCTGATCCTTCTACATCGCCCTATAGCTTCACTTGTATTCTCTATCTAGATCTTTGAAACCCTTCTCAAATCTCACTTCTTAGATCATCTGGATCTCATTCACTTCTTTCTGATTGCCAAGACGGCTTTCGGCGCTCGAGGTCTACTGGCGGATATACCTTTTCCTATTTAACCAATTATGTTTTCAGCCTTAGGAAACTACCGGGAGACTTTCGTGGTGGTGCTTTGACCATATACAAAGCATTTGACCGGGTATGCACGCGTCACTGCTCTCCAAGCTCCCCTCCTGGGTTTCCTCCTTCTTCCCCTTGCTTACTTATGTCTAGTATTTCTTCAAAAATCGCTCAACGGTTGTTATGATGGCGACTCTATATACTGTCTTTTTCTATCAATAGTGGTGTTCCTCAGGTTCTGTCTGGTCTTCCTACTTTATTCATATGACTTTTCGTTAATGATCTTTCTCACCTGCACATCTAACCTATCCACTCGTATGCTGATGACTCGAATCTTCATTCTTCAACTACATTTCAAATTGATCTCCCTCTTTTAATGCCTTTAAATGCAACTCTCAGATCTAATCTTTCCGACTCTACTTCTCGCTGATTGGACAGAATTTTCCGATGAGGTCGTATCACTCCTGTGAATTTCATCTTTAAAACCCAACTTCTACAAATCTCCCTCTCTAAGACACCTTCCAACTTTCGCATCTCTTTCGACGGTTCCTCTCGTCTCTCTGTATGACAATATAAACATCCTTGGCCTTAACATATAAACAAAAAAATGTTATGGAAACCTCGCATCACAATGGTTGCTAGGAGGTTGGACCTACAAAGAAACTGGGAATTTTGTGTAGATAGCGAAACTATTTTTTGCCTCATCTCAGATACTCCAGCATATACAATGGCCTATTCCGCCCTTGATTTCTAGAACATACTGCTCTCCATAACTTTCGATGGCGGGGGGGCTTCTGAATTTCGATCCGCTTCTCGGATAGCAGTCGAGTCAAAGGCCAAAGGTTTGTAAGACTGTTCTGCACTTTCACAGCATCACTTTGACGTCTCATAATACTATTGACGCCCGCGATGTTGATAGCTTTATTTCATTCTAATAGGTACCACAGCGTCAGTTGCTCGAGGCAGCTTATCCATCGCCTTCCACCACCATTACGACATTCTCGTAGATTACAAGGGGTGACTGTGTCGCGCACATGAGTTTTGTGTGATATTATTAAGCTCGATTCTAGTCGCTGCGGGTGCTTCCTCTATTCTGCCACCTCTCCTCGTTTAACTGCTGTAATTTTCTCATCTTCTGTGTTTCTGCAAAATTTAGTATATATATTTATAATATTATATAATATAATATATATAATAATTATTATTATATAGTATATACTTATATATATAATATATTACTATTATATATATATATATAATAAATAAAATATATATATATATAATATATATACCTTTAAAATAAACTGATAAGATAAGATAAGATAGTTTCCTTCCTATGTATACTTAAATAGAAATGGTAGTTCTTGCCTGTGGCACATCAAATTAACTAAGCGAGATGTCAAGGAACATATAAACAATTTTATAGCGTTAAATCACACACAACACAATCTCCGCTATCGATTAGGAGCATTAAGCATCAACTTTTTTAAATTGCATATGAAAGCAATGAGCATTATTTATAATAGCGCACATGATTCAATACTTTTTGTTTCAATTTTACCTAATCTTTTATACATTTGGAAATAATATTTCATCTCATCAGTTCCTAAATTATTCAGAAAAGAAAATATTTTACGTCAACATTATGATATTTCGTAAAGAATCCGATCGTTTTGTATAATGTTTCTTTTATATTTCATAAGAGCACGGTAGTATTAGCGCCCCCTGATATATAATATATATTTAATTAATATATTATATATATCATTAGATCACGTATAGATATAGTATTATTATATAATAATATATATATATATACCATATTATATACTATATATTATAGATATAGTATATATATATATATATGAAATTTATATATATATATATTATACTATATATTATATATACTATTATATATATATATATATATTATATATAACATATATATATATATATATTTATATATATTATTATATTATATATATAATATATATATATATATATCATATTAACATATATAGAATATATAAATATATAATATATATATAATATATAATATAATATATTATATATACTATATATATAATATATATATATATATATGATATATATATTATATATATATATATATATATATATATATATAATTATTATATATATTATATATATATTATTATATATATATATATATATTATGGTATATATATATATTATATAAATATAATATATATATTAATATTATATAATATATTATATTTATATTATATAAATATATATATATTATTATATATAATATAATATATATATATATATAATACTATAATTATATATATAATATATATTATATATATTATATTAATACATATAAATATAATATAAATAATATATTAATTATATGCTACATATATTTTCTAATGTTTTATAACGAAGTCAAAAATATTGAGCGTTATTTGAAATTACTCAACCACACTTTGAAACTTGTAAATGTGTGCATTATATATAATAGAAAACAAATATTTCTAAGATAATTTTTATTAACTTATGCAACTTTTAATAATAAGCTTATTATATATTATTTATCATTATATATATATATAGTAGTTTATATATAAATTATATAATATATTATTATATAATATAATATAATATATATATATTAATAGTATAATAAATATAATAATATTAATATAATACTATATTATATAAATATATATATATATTATACCATATAAGGTTATATTATTATACCTTATATACGTGAAAACAAACAAACCCTAACATCATAACTCATACCTAACTACCACCTACAATAAACATAATAATCCTAACCTATTATATTACTATTATACTATTATAATATAAGTAATAATATATATAAATAATAAGATATATTTATATCTATTTCTATTATAAAATTATTCTATAGTATATATACTATAATTATATAATATATATAGATATATATTTATTTAAGTATAATTATATTATATAGATATATATATATATTATATTATATATATAGTATATTACTATATATATTAGTATACTGTACTATATATATATTAGTATAATAATATATATATAATAACTATATATATACTATTATATTTATATATAATTAAAAAGTTTGCTAAATATTACAACGGTTTTATAAATGAAAAAAATTAATCTTATAAGAAGAATTTTTTTAACGGATTTTCAAGTTATTCAAATATAGTTAATTATAGATATATATTATAATATAGAGTATGTATATATATATATATATATATATAAATATATACTATATAATTTATATGTGTTATATTAGAGATATATAACCTATAGTTAAAAATTCTACATAAAAATCATCAATTTGAATAGTACATTCTATATACGTATTTAAAATAATGAAAAAAAAAAATTGACCCTACATAATAAAATGTTATATTGCTAAACGTATAAATGAAAATGTCCAATGTAACACATAATATATGTATACAAAGATTAATATATATTGATAATCATATAATATTATATATATTAAATATTTATATATACTATATATATATATAATATATATAGTATATATAATATATTAATATATATATATATTTAATAATATAAATTTATGATATTTTCATCATGTAAGCAAAATTAATATCATGTATTATAATATTATATATATATATATATATATATATATATATTATATATATATATATATAATTATATTATATATATATATTAATATTAATATTAATATTTATATATTAGATACTATATATATATATTAGTATATATATATATATAATATATATAATTATATATATATTATATTATATATATGAATAATATTATAATTATATGTATATAATATATATATTAATTATATTATTATAATATAATAATATATATATTACACATATAATATATATAATATTTAAAATTAATTAATATATATATATATTTATAATATTATATATATATATATATATATTATAATATATATATAATATATATAATATATATTTATTAAAAAAATATAATAGATATATATATATATTAATAAAATATATATTATAAATATATTAAATATTAATGAAATACCGTAAGCTAAAATAAGATAAGACTAAAAATAGATATATATATTATTATATTAATATAATATAATTATATTTATGCATTATATATATATATAAATATTATATATATATATATATAATATATAATATATAATATAAATAATTATATTAATATTTAATATATACTTATATATATTATTAGTCATATATATTATCACAGATGTAGTGACTATCTCATCATCCGGATCTTGCTTCTATTTTCTAGGTACAAACTCAAGCGTGCTTCATACTAAATACATATGATTGATCTGAAAATAATTTACCTGAACCTATTTAGGAAGAATATACGTGAGTTAGAATATCTCTTATGAGCAAGCATTTAAATTTTTTATAATAACTTCTTATTTTTCCTCACATATGATGCATTAGTAGTGCATGCTAACTCTGTAAATACTACCTACATTCTCTCTTTCGTGCTTTCAGGAACGTGCTATGTATGCTATTGTAGATAGTCACCATTTATCCTACTAGAATCTAGTAATCTTACTATAGTGGTAGGGTTCTGTCGGATTTTTTTTAAAATCTCATCACCCCCCAACTTCCTTTTGATCGAAGTCTTTACAATATATATGCTCATATCACAATAGTATGACTATAGTTTAGAAACCTTGTTCTTTTTTTTTGCTGATCAAATTCTTTGGGCGGGATAACTTCTCAAATTCGACTAAATGAAATCTTTCCCTGAATCACCTAATTTAAAAAAATATAGAGTCATCATGATCACCTAATCAAAACACCATAAAAAGAGAATATAGTTAGAGAAATAGAAGAGTAAGATAACGGAGAAAAGTTTCAATAACTCGAAGGACTCCCATCAGATCTATCTATAATAATGCCGTATATTTTTCATATTCCATTTAAAAAAGTTGGATTAGCAATAATCAATAAAGCATACCTAATGGTAAGAATAGCGGCATATTGTGTGTTGATGTTGATGAAACTCTTCTCAAACTCTATATAATGAAATGTAAGATATTATAATATTTTCCACTATAGTATAGCCTTATAATATCATTTTCATATAATAAGATATAACACTATAATGAAATATCTGACACATGCTATATGAAATCTACCATTACTATTTATTAAGCTCAATAAATTAAGTATTAGAATGATGAATACTTTATTCATCTTATCATTTTAAGTGTTATTTCTTATATAAGGAATTTGGTTTTTCTGAACTCCTTACACAAGCTTTTACTCACACCACCTTATTCATTATTATATTAGCATGGTATAGCGGTATGTTCGTCTCCATTCTTTAGAGAGTTATATTTACAATATACTGGGTGGTTTAACACATAATTGCTATCTTCACCTTATGATAAATAATGTATAGTCTTAGGGTAGTTAGGTGATAATTATTAGCGTAAACTATCCCACTATATAATAACATACTAACTTACTCTCCAATCTTTACTAGGCCTCAGTATTTCATACTGTTTTGCTTCACGACGTTCCATAATATATATAACTACCCCTTATTGCTCAAAATTTTAATTGCCTCCTTTATGTAGTTATTTATTGATTATTCTCTCTAGTATCTCTATTATATAGGAGGGAAGAAGTCCTATATAGACATGCTTTGCAGGCTCATAAAAACACTATTGTCACCGCATGGTCAATTATTGAATATTTTCCTTAGTCTATGCAACAGACTCTGCTGGACACGCAAAAAAAAGTAATGCATGAGCTCAAACCGTCACTCGCGCAACTAAGTTGATGGCGATTAAGGTTACCTTGAAAAAATCAACAAAAACTCAATCTTGTGCCGTACATAGCACCCATTGAATTACTTGATATTCTCTAAATATGCGCTCGGTGGAAATGAGGGCCCGAAAGAAATTTATCAAGGCTACCCCTCGAGCAACTCTGACGCCCTCTGTCCCTGTCAAGCCTTCAATTTTTCCCCAGAAGACCTTATCAGTAAACCACGCACCAAATATAACGCGCCCTGGGAATTTCAACATCGCGCCGCCAAAGATTAAATATAAGATAGTAGTCCTAAATAGTGATACTGTACGAAAATCTGCATAACAGTTATTAACCAAAAACCTTTTGCGCACTTTGACATACGACCCTATCCTGAAAGCCGGATGAAATCAGAGCCCCCCCCACCCTCAAAAGATATGTAGTGCGTACTCGCAAATCAATCAGGAGCGGATGATGAGCCATTTATTAATGTATAGCTGTACAGAATAACTGAGATGAGGAAAAAAAGTTTCGTCATAAATATAATATACTAAAACAATAATAATATAGAATTTCCAGTATTCTTTATCATATGATGGGCACAACACTCTGCGCAACTCGATATGTGAAACGCTCGAAAGGTTCTACCTATATAGTACATTCTTTAAGATATATTTACAATACTAAAGTGATAAAGGGGTAAGGCTACCTGAATATGTGTGGAATTGCATATGTTGTCCAAATCATGTGAAGTAGGGACAGAAAAAGTATAGAACCTAATCGATTAAAGAGGATAGGAAGTGTTAAGGAAGGTGTCTTAGAGAGGGAGCATTTGTAGTAAGTATAGGTAGTTTTTATAAAAGAAATGAATTTCACTAACAAGGTAATGATTTACGAACTCATAATAATTACCATCCGGAAATAATTCTGTCCAGATCGAGTTCGAGAAAATAGAGTCGGAAAGATTTTAAAGACGATATAGGTTACCAATTCTATTAAGTTAATAAAAGAGGGATATAACAGAAATTGATATGAAGTTGAAGAATGAAAGTAATTCGATAGTTCATAATCTAAAGGCATAACGAGGAGATAGAGTTCATATGAATTGTGCGGTGTAAAGAAGATTATCATTTTATATTATATTATATTAACGATAATAAGTAATGAAATAAAGTAGTAGCGTAAACGATAGAATAACAGAAACCCTGAGGTAAACAACCCACAGATAGAAAAAGAATAGTTAATAAATTATCGTCTAATTGCATCCTAAGTCATTAATCAAGCGAGACTTGAGCGATTGTGAATAGAAATACTAAACATAAGTAAGCAAAGAGAACGGAGGCATACCCAAAGTCAGATAGAGTGAGTGAGCTTTATCTGGAGTAGCTAAGTATAGAAACGCGTGTCCTATAATACCCTAGCGTCAAATGCTTTGTTAATATGTCAAGCTGTAACCACCACGAACAGTCTCCTCAAGTAGTTCCTAAGGCCTGAAAACCATGTGAGGGATTAAATAGGTGAAAAGTTATAAAACATGAACATTGTAGACTCTGATGTGCGCCGAAAGCCGTACTTGCAATCGGAAAGAAGTGAATGAGATTTCAGATGATTTAAGAAATGAGATTGAGAAGGGTTTAACTAAATTAAACGATCTTAATGAATATAATAATCAAGTGAGGCCTATTATTAGTTAGGGTTCAGATGAGTTTTAGAAGGATCAGAGTAGCTTCCTTTTTAACGGTTATTATAAAGAGGTTAAATTGGACAGTTGCGTTGACTTTATCTCAACACTTAAAGGAATAAGTATTAGTATAATTTAGAGACATGGAGAAAAATATAATAGTAATTATTAGTTGATAACTAGGCGGGGCCAGCCACTGGAATTCCACGATCCCTTAAATATTAATATTTCTCAGAGGAGGTATTTAATATGCAAATACGTCGGGCCAATTGTACCGCCAATCCTAACGCTCATTGATTTACAGTACGTAAGTCCTATTGCATTCGATCACAAATGTAATCACTTAATACGAAAGTTGACAAAGCACTAGGATATAACCTGATCAGGAGTAAGGAGGTAAGTAGAAGGGTAAAATGCTTCAGAATCTGTTCAATAGCGGTTGATTAGTATTAAGGATGGATATAAAATATAAGTATAAGGGCCAAAGATAATATAGCCTTTTCATGTTAGGAGAATTAGGCAACAGAACCATTCAAGATCGGACTATAAAAATAAAGTAGGTAAGAAAGGACAGATATTTACAGAAGTTGTTAGAGAGGCTTTTTATGCAGCAAATAAACCACGTGAGCGTAGTCTAAGAAAGATTCGTCTATAGTAGTAAGAGAAATAAGGAGGTTTAAAGCGGCAACCTTTCTGATTTGATAAGTGAAAGACTAACGCTTGATTGCTCGAAGAAAGAGTGAGTCCCTTTGACAACTACGATTCTCTAGCTGTAAAATGAAATTTAGAAAGATAGTTGATAGGAGACGGTGAAAGAATTTTTATCCACCCCGATAACGCGCAGTCTCTAGCCTGAAAGCGCTCTAAAAGTAAACAATGCACGATCGAACCTATATGAGTATTGTTGAGGAGAGAAATATTTTTAGTCGATAAGATATGAACAGAACACGTGCCTCATCCCATCAGCGATATTACAGCTACCCTACCTATAATACAGTGCATACAAGCCGAAAAGCTGTCATCCAGGTAGAGTTAAGACAAGAGAGATCAATCTCCATTATGTGTAATAGCTTATGCTAGTACATACACACACTGGACGACCTTAGTGAAATAAATATGATATAATAAAAAAATTAAAATATTATGTTAAATTTAATAGTATATCATGTACATATGCTCACAATAATTAGAATGAATATCTTTTAAGAACGTAAGGACTAACCTTAATAAGTTTCTATATTAAACTTCTGTACTTATATTAGGATTTTTTAACTGAAAGAATACCCCAAGAAAAGTGAGGGTTATATATATAACGCCTCACTTATATAGTAATGGCTACTAGGAGTCCGGAGGTCTCATTCTGAGTATCCATTCTAGAGTAGGTAAACTTACGGGTAATATGAGTTATGAACATAATCTCCACCCTTACCCGGGTGAGTAAGAGTTTTAGGTATACCTCATACTGTCTCCCTTTTATGGTATTATATTTGGGGTATTACCCGTATGAGTATTCCCTCTATTCATGCCGCCTCGTAGCCCTGCTTACCTGGGGTTATGGATAGATACTCTTTGTTCTAGGTGGTTGGTTATTGCTTCTACTCTGTATGTGTTCACGCCTAGTAATAGATGCTGTGTGCTGGCCTCGATATTTGTGTTGCTGGTACTATTAAACAAAAAAATTAAATCGTGCAACTTTAAATATGAAGCATATAATTTAAATGATCAAAGGTTTTCAATTAATATCTGGTGTAGTATTTAGCATGTAAGTGGTAACGAATAATTACGTTTAATCATTTATTAAAATCAGAATATATGAGAATTGGTGAGGATATAATAAATAGTCAAATGAAACATAGAAAAAAGAAATATGTAAAATACACTTTCTTAATAGAATGAATATTAATATTGTAACGGATCTAATATGCAGTTACAATTATTTCATAGGAGTGGAATTTAATATACGTAATGAATTAATGCAAAAAGATCCATCCTTCAAAATTTCAAATTTTATAGATATAAAAGTAATTAATAATGATCAAGGTGCTAGTTTTATAAAAGAGTTAGAAACTTATATTTTGCACAATATTGTAAATCAATCCTTATATAATAAATTATTACTATTATATACTAATAAGAGTGGGGTTAAAAATTGCATTTGAATCTATATGCCACCTCATTCCTTGTTCACCTTCTGAGACAAAATATGTATATATTATTTGCTAATATGAATTGGTATTTCATTATTGTGTTTTCCTATATTTTTGCATCATATTGTTATGTAATCTTTTTACATAAAGAATACTCTAGAAATTGTAACCGGTTGGGCGACTAATAATCGCGCATTAATACGAGAAATCTTGCTATCACGCAACGCGTTAATTGATTATGGTCTAAGTCTTATTCATGAATTAGAATCGTTTTTTTACTTATCCTTTTCGTTATTAATTCTTATTGATATGTCTTCATTCTATTCATCCATCCCGCCCCTATGATACAGTCATAACATATTGCTTGTGTCATCTGCGATCTAAAAATTCGCTATTCGATACTACCCTGCCCGGTCGATTTCTAATTGTTTAATCTAATTTGGTAGTGATTTTGATCTAAATTATTTTGTAATATTATTAAATTTCAATTAAATGAGGTATGTGATGTGAGGTAGAGTATTTTTTAAATTCCATAATAATTATTGATTAATTAAATTAAGAAATATTATTTAAAAGAATATATATTTTTTTTTAAAAATTGTATCATTTTTAATTTCAATTTTATTATAATATTAAAATTAAAATTCCTTATAATAAACAATAATTAAGTTTAATGTTATAATTATTTAATTAATTTATATATTTATTATTATAATTAATTAAGGATAATAATTAATGTAATTGTATAATTAAATATTAATTATATATTTAATTTACTAATTCCTTCTGTGAGAAATTTTCCACGAATCTTTATTATCTCTACTCTTTATAAGTGAGCTCATAGCAAATCTTATTTCTTATAATTCATGCAAATAAATATTAATATTAACTCTCCAACTCTCTGACCCAGACTTAAACTTATGCTATGCCTCAATCTTTACATTTACTTCCCCCATTAAATGGATTGGTACACACTAAACATCTTTTATCTGTTATTATTGAGATTGCGTATGGTTTCCATCAACATGTAAATCAGCAATAAGTTCTTTCTCACACTTAGATGATACTGTGAGTCATGTAGAAGCGAGCTTCAAATTAGACTACCTTCTGATCTGTTTACAAAATGATTTTTTTTCTATAACATCACCTCCTAATTTTACCTCTCCTGTGGTTAACCCTAAATTTTTTGTACCTTCCATGCTGTATTATATTATATCTAATAATATAGTTATTATAGGAAAATAAATCTACAAGAAATCCATTGCCACAGAGATGGAATCCTATCATATTAACTAAAAACTTTTATTTATTTTAACATCTTAATAGCAATTTCTAAACAAAAAAAAAATAGAATAATAGAAACTAAAGTATTATTGATTTATACTGTAGTCGTGCATTTTATGTTGTAATTTTTTAATTTAAAATCATAAGTTACTAATGTTGACTTTAAATTTATTTAATACCTAAATAGATAATTAGATTGTATTAGCTGTATGCTTTCACTTTAAACACTTAGTTATTTCAGTTGGTTCCTATACCAATTTAATCTATTTCTTATAAAGCGGACGGTCTCGTAAGTATCAGACCTAACTTATTTGGGGGTTACGTAATCACTAAATTTTTATTGAATAATTTTGGTATATTGTACTTCCCTAATGGTAATAAATTACTGCTCTTTAATATTCGAAGACAGGTTTATATAGATTTAAAAAAAAAAAAAAAAAACACATCAAAAAGAAATAATTATTATATAATATATATATTAAGTAATATTATATATAGTATATATAATAATTATTATTATATAAATAGTAATGGCATTTTATGTTAAGATATATTATATTTAATATATAATATATATAATATAGTATTATATATATATATATATATAATATAGATATATATATAATAAATTAAATACTATAAATATAATATTATTATAGATATATATATATATATATATATATATTATATTAATTATTATAATTTTAGATATAAAATATATATTTAAATTAATATGTATTAAACAGTAAATATTGGCTCATCGAGGTTATATATATGTTTATAGTAGTGGTATTAATAATTTATGTGATGATATATGATAATAAGTCAATTATAAATCAATTTGGATATAAAGCATCGTACTACTCTTATATATATATAGATAACTAACTTTTTATATTAATTCATACCACAGCATATATATAATAATAAATCTTTTTCGGTATATAAGCAAGGAATTTTATGTTATCCTAATGAAAAGGATATTTATTTTATATGGTATAAAGCATAATAATTTTATTTAAGTCATATCAGGGGCGTG
>JABUQX010017210.1:112500-115082 GCA_015478945.1 Trachelipus rathkii | reverse complement strand
TGGACCCCGCTTAATGGGGTTCTAGACACCCTATACGGCTTATAACCCTCATATTCGAGATCTACAGGCTCGATAACCTATATAAAACACCAATATTGTTGTTATACGGGACGTTTATTAATTTCAGGCACCGCACCGGCTTCCAGCACGGTGCCAGATTGCCAACTTCCTCCAATACAGGATTGAGCGGAACTGGAGTCGGGAACCGGAGCCTGAACAAACGAAAAGTCGCCAGGAACCGGCAGCAGCAAACGCTGAAGGTGGCTCAAAAATTGAATTCCCTGCGGGAAAATCAAATTTTTTACGAACTATCACAAAACATTACGTTCGAGCGGTTGTCGGCCAGGTGTCTACCTGGCTATAACTCACTTTTAAGCCTAATCTCACCCGATCGGAAGCCGCCACAAGGGCTTAAGCACATATTTTGCGTTCGCTCTCTGGGGGAGGTACCCCCTAATATCAACTCCTTGAGACTTGAAATTTACCCTGTTTCTAGCGCTTACCATACATAGATTATATTCCAAGTTCGGACCGATTACCTCATATTCCATTCATATCGAAAGGGGTGCAACTCTCAGTGGCCCACTAGAACTATCTATATTATATTTATATTAAATTTAATTAAATTTTTAAAATTTATAATATATATATATTATATATATATAATTATATATATATATAGTTATATATTATATTTATAATAATATATATATATATATATAATTATATATATAATATATATATATTATATATTATATATATTATTATATAATATATATAATAATAATATTTCTGATATGAGCAGAAGTAATAATATGAAAATCATATGCGTTATTTATTTTTTCCGGATATTCTTTGGAGCTTGACAAACCTGAAAAATTTAAAGACATTCCCAAGTTATTAAGCGTTACCAAGAAATTTTAACGATATAACACATTAATGATATGAGAATCAATTTGATGTGAGCTATATTGTTATTTATGAAATGAACATTTCTTATTCAGCTCTTCTGGAATAATTATATTATATAACCATAATTATAAATATAATATATATATATTATATAATATATATATATTATATATATATATATATAATATATATATATATATATATTATATATTATTATATATATTATATATATAATATATATATATATATATATATATTATATTATATATATATATATATATATATATATTCATATATATATATATATATATATATTATATATATATTATAATATATATATATATAGTATATATTATTATATATATATAATATATATATATATATATATATTATATATATTATATATATAATATATATTATATATATATATTAATATATATATATATATATATATATATATATATATATATAGATATATATAATATATATATATATTTAATAACTATATATATATATATTATATATATATATATATATATATATTATATTATATATATATATTAATAATATATATATATATATATATATATATATTTAATAAATTATTGATGAAAAGAAAGAGTGATTTATTGGCCAGTGTCTCCAGATAGAAAGATTTCCTCAGGCATATATATATTATATTATATATATATATATTATATAATATATATATATATATATATATATATATATTATATATATATATTATTATATATATATTATATATATAATATAATTTATGTATAATAATCAATAATTAATAATAATAATATAATATATATATAATATAATAATATAATAATTATATAATAATAATAATAATAATATAATAATAATAAATAATTATAATATAATAAATAATAATAATAATTACAAATAATAATAATAATCAATAATAATAATAATAAACAATAATAATAATATAACAACACTTGAAATGAGTCTTCTATCTTCGATATTCTATTAGACAAGATCTTTCTTCCTACTACTACTTATTTTGTTTCTGCTGCTGCTCTCCTAATATAGCTGTTTTCTGGCTTTTTTAAATATCTTACTACTTCTCACGAAGACCTGTTACTGCTGTATCTCATCCAAATTCCCGGGAGGTCCTTACCTAGAGACTTCAACGTACACCACACTAGAGTGGTTGGGCTCCTTTCATACTGATACAGGTGGGAAGGAAGCCAAAACATTCAGTATTCTCAACAATCTGGAACAGTTGATTAATGAATCCACACACATATCAAACAATCCTAGCCTATTCTTGAACAATCTTGACCTATGCTTCACAACTTTTCCTTCTCGCTACAAATACACTATTTCCCTACTTCCGGTCTCTGAGAGCAATCTTGTAATTCCTAATTATAGCACTTTCTCTCCAGCAGCTCCACCATGCCCTAAACGAACTTTCAGACACTTTAATAGGGCTAATTGGGGGGGACTGCGTCGTTTCTTTGCTACCTACATTTTTTATGGCTGCTGTTTTGACTCGGAGTACGCTTCAGTGACTGCTGAACAATTAGTGGCCGTGTTCTCAATGGGAATGGGCAGGTTCACTCCATCCTCTACTCAATCTTTTTCTTCTCAAAATCAATAGTTTGATGGCACTTATTCTCGTGAGCTTCAGGATA
>JABUQX010017210.1:90000-107500 GCA_015478945.1 Trachelipus rathkii | reverse complement strand
TAAGAAAATAAAATAGGAAAATACCTCAAAGAAGAAGATAGTAGTAGACTATGAAAGGATTGATTTCTGCCACTTCTTCGCACGACATTCAAGGGACATTAGGCAGTAAATTCCTAACGGCGGTTAATGCCGTTGAGACCCTGTATACAAGTGCTCGGTGTTTCGCTTGTACAATGTGTGCTAGTTTCGTGTGTATTTAAGACGAAAGAAATTGACAGAAAGGATGGAAAGAAAGAAGTATAAGATTTTATTGTTTTATTAACTGTTATAGATTTTTAACTATTTTAATTCAGGTTTAAATGTAATTATTCTAATTCAATTATAAGTTTTTAAATAGAAGTAAGTGTTACCATTGGGACAACACTTACTTAAATATTTACAAAACAAAGACTTAATTCTTATCCTCAGGTAAGTACTGTGTAATTCCTTTGTTCTGGTTCGAGACTTAGACTAATGTACACTTTATACAATCATTCATACAATAGTTTATTTCTGTTGTCTTACAATCTATAAATTAGTTTTAACTTATCTTAAGACTAGAATTTACAGCTGATTAAATAATTTTTTGTTTCCATTTTTTTATTTTTATTTATTAATATAGATAGTAACTTTGGTTATTTCCAATAGGTTTTAGTATATCTTTCTAAATCAGAATTTGATGAGCAAAAAATCAAGAATTGAAGGTCGTTTGAATTACCCTGCCTCATTGAACTTAAGAAGAAATAATACTCTCTACTATTTCAGAATTTTCTTTGTCATTATATTTTAACATTTAGTATTACTTTGATTTTTATTCTTATATAATTTATTAACTTTAATTTAATCTTACTCTTTAGAGTCTATAAGGGGTTGGCTCATAAATAAGGCAGTCCTTGCTATAATAGATGTGTTTCGCAATTGGTTGAACACTGTAAACAATAAGTTACAGTCATTACTTGGATATTATAATTTATTTCATGTCTTAAAAATTTAACCAAAATTTAATCCATAAATAATATATGAAAACAGCCATCACTCACCTTTAGAGTGATGTCAATAGAATCAACCATAGATAATCTGAATTTTATGTTTTGTTATTGGGTGAATCACCTCAAAGTTTTATCTAATACAATTTTGCTAAACGAAGATTTTAATAAACTTTATCAAAGATCTGATCTTTTACTTAAAAACAAAATTAAAAACATTAGTGATAAAAGTTTACAATCCAATTTTTAATCATAATATATTAACATAAATTATTCATCATGAATTTTAAACTTATTTTTATTCATTATCCATTATACATTATGCATTATAAAAGAGCTTTAGTATTTCTTTTATTTAATTATTTTGGTTAAAAGCAGAGGAGCTCATTTTTAATTATGAAAGTGTTCTTTTGTATTGAGTCTTGTGAATTTTTATTTTTTTTTATTCCAAAACAGTAAGATGTTGCCAAATAGACTCCTCCCTTTCCGTTGTAATTAGCGAGGTGTAAAATACCTGCGAAATGAGAACAAAATATGCATATATATATATATATATATATATATATATATATATATATAATATATATATATATATATAATATATATATATATATATATATATATATATATATATATTATATAAATAATTATTATATATATATATATATTATCTTTCCAATTTGATATTGTATTCTTATTTTTTTCAAAAAGTATCTTAGTGCAATTGTGCTGATATAAAACGCTATGTATTTCATTTGGGAGCGATTTTATCCTAACATCTTGTAGAGATCAGCTATGTGTGGCTATTATGTATGTGGCATATCATCTTTTGCAATATCGTCTGCATTACCGTTAGTCGTTACCTGTATTTTATGATAGGTGTCTCTTGTGGTAAATTTGTGCGTTTTAACTATTTAATATATTGTCTAGTGGTTTTAAATATTGCTCAAAATGTTTTATTAGGTGTATTATGATTTTAAATATTTTAAAATGTGTTTAAATAATGTGTAAATTTTATTGTAGTCGATTTAATGATTTATCAGAAGTTGTTCCATGCTTTATCCATCTGTGACGACATATAGTAAGTACATTGTCTAATGTTTGGTTATTTCACATGCATTTTGGTTTCACATATTAAAGAAAAGTTTAATCTTTGATATTTTTTGAACTATTGATATTTATTTATTTAAAATAAATTTAGTTATTTATTTTAAAGTATTTATATTCTTTATTAGTATTATCTTTTGCTAATTTTTCTGTTGGGTAATTTTCGTATTAACTAATGGGAAGATTAGGATCGGATCATTAGTGTCTCATTTTGTCTTTGCAATATTTTTGGTAAATATTTAATTCTCAGGTAATATTTATTTATTTATTTATTTATTTATTAAGTTGTTGTTATTTGTTTTTTGTTTTTGTTTTTGTCGCTTATTATATTCATATCTCTTGTAATATAGGAATATATCAGAAGATTGGGATTATAATATCCAGCACGTTGCTTGATCATTTCATTGCATTTTCTATTTATTCTATTTTGATATTTATGATAGATATTATTGAAATTTTTTTTTACTGTCTTTTATTATGATTCTTTTTTTATGACATAGGAATATATCATAAAATTTCGATCATAATATTAGGTGCATTCTGTAATTATTTAAATAATATTTGGATTGATAAGAAATATTTATTAATTTATTTTTTTTAATAAATAGTTTATATATCATGTCGTGTCAATTCTATTCTTGCTCTTTTATCATTTGATTTTTGATTGAACCCCTCGCACTGTGGTAGTCGTATCCTGATCAGATAAGGTTTTGTTGTCAGCATCTTTATGCGAGTTATTTTAAGGATCCCTCTGATCCAGTGTAATCTTTATGGTCAGAATATTACTATCACAGAGTGGCGTAAACTTTTATCCATATGTTGCATCAGTGGGGGCCTGGCCGACTCTAAGCATTCAAATCATTCAAAGTAAGTACCTGGTTTTACAATATATATATATATATATATATATATATATATATATATATATATATTTTTAATATATATATATATATATATATATATATATATATATATATATATATATATATATATATATATATATATAATATATATATTTATGAGTTTTTTACACACTCTATTTATATAATTGTGTTAAAAGGGTGCGGGACGGGAACCCAACTCAAATGCACCCCACCAACCTCTTTCCCAAACCTCCGCCCTTAATGAAAGAGATTTTACAATGGATTATATACTTTTTGCACTAGTAATGAAATTCAAATATAAGTAGGGTGTGTTTGAGAAACATCAATTTTTCTGCCTTTTCTGCTGAGAGTCTGTTTCTCTATTCATCATATATTAGCCCAGCATTACTAAATACTCTCTCACTTGGAACACTAGTTGGAGGACAGGCCAAGCATTTCCTTGCAAGTTTACTCAAGCGTGGGTAACATTTTGCTTAATTTTCCACCAACCGATAGGATCATCATTTGTTATCTAGTCTTTTTTCTTGGTGATAGTTTTCAATCATTTGCACTACATCTTTTAGTAATGCATGTGTTTCTTTATCACTACTGGACTGTAGAAATTCTTCCAGTGAATCTGTTATTGATTTACTTGTAGAAGGTGTTGGTTCTGTAGATTTCGTTTTTTTTCCTTTTAATGGGTGGCGAATTAATAGACTGTTCGGATTGAAGTTTCTCAACTGCAACATAAAGTGACGATTTAACTTGTTCTAATATAGTGTTACAAGAAAACTTGCCTTTAAAACGGGGATCTAAGTAAGTTGCAATAGTGTGAAGGTTATTAATTTCCACAGAACCAAAGCGTTTTTCTAGTTCTAGTTTTGTTACATATTTCATTCTTTTTAAACCGTCATCATTTTCGTTTGAATATGGTTCAAAATGCTCCCTTAGCGTACGTTGAGATTAATGGTAAGTATTACATCGGAGACAGAAGCTGTAGAGGTGCTGATTATTTTTGGTAATTTCTTCAAATGGTTTCAATAGCTTAATGTACTGTGATATGATGTCATTTTCCACATTAGTAAGAATGATAACTTTGGAATACGAACTGGCCAACAAAACAAGAGGTTCTTTGAGCAATATCATTCTTTCCATCATAAGAAGTGTACTATTCAAGCGAGTTTCAACGTCTTTGATAATAGTATAAAATGTGGAATATCAAATCGTTTTTGAATTGCCTTCAACTCATTTTGTGCCATTGTTGAATGATGAAAATGGGTTGATATAACCCTACATTTTGAAATGATGTCAGTTACAGATGTCTCTCATTTAAAGTTTGCGTGCAGATTCATCTTAAATATTTTTATTATAAAATTCTATATCAAATCTCGACAATAAATATCCCGCAACATCCGCAGGGCAAAGCGCCTATGCGGATGCGGATCTTTAATAATGTGCGGATATTCCGTGGAGGCGGATGCGGGTGTTACCTGCATCAATAATAAACATTACGCCGACTCCGCATGGGAAGCTCCATTTTGACGATGTTTTAGACTCTTTTTAATACCACAATTATTTATTTATTATATTATTATTAATTTTAATTATTATATTATTATTATTATTTATTATTATTATTATTATTATTATTATTATTATTATTATTATTATTATTATTATTATTATTATTATTATTATTATTATTTACCATCTCCCATGTAGGGCTTGCGCCCTGTCGGTTGGACCAGCATTTTCTTCCTTCTGGCCTCGAAACTCTTGATCGTAGAGCACTCTAGATAAACATTTCTCGGCGCAATGGTTTGCAATGATAGTCCTCGAGTTATACACTCAGGTAGGGTTCACCCCTTTCAGTGAAACTAGGCATCCCCTTTTTACCCTGGGCCTTCGAAACTCGTTCTGCCAGTGTGGGCTCGTTCTGAAGACTCGTGGTTTCTAGGCGATAGATTCCCAATGCTCCAGGGATTCTTTCAAACCAAAATAGTAAAGAACCCGCGTTGCTAACCCTGTTCCGCCTAAAACTATGAGAAGAAATAAAGTCTTCATGTTCAGAGACTGTGTCAGAATATCCATTCTTTACTTATATATATATACTATATAAATATATATATTATATATATATATATATATTTATTATATTATATATATATATATATTATATATATAATTAATATATAATATATATAATATATTATATATAATTTAATCTAATTATATATAATATATATATTATATATATAATATATTATATATATATAATATATATATATATATATAATATAATATATATATAATAGATTATATAATATATATATATATTAGGTGAATTTTTTGCCAATTTGAGATCGATGAAATATTTCAAACATGTTGGAATGAACTGATTACCGAAATAGAGACACTTGTCGCCGTCAGTAAGAGTCATAAAAGAAACTAACAAGCCTAATACATATATAAAACACGCACGTATTTTTCGTTTAAGAGTCAGTGAAGTTAAGTTTACTCTCCCAAGTGTGCTACTGTGCTGAAATTTAATTTACGAACAGTAAAGTTTGTTTATTCGTGTCATTCAGTATATAAATTACAAAATGGGATATTAGAAAACTATTTTGTTAATGAATGGAGACATTTAATTTTATTTACAGGCTATATTACTTATAAATTAAAACTTGCAAAACATTCGTTAAATCGGTCACACGTACCAACGTTGTGTAAAAAATTATATTTCATTTTTTGCAGTGAATTTAATAAAAGGAAAGGAAAGTACCAGCAACTAACAGCGCATGAGGACAATAAGTCGCAACCACTCTCTGGTTTCAGACACTGCGACTGCGAAGGCCTTCTTCAACGCGTTTCAAACCATGTGTCAGATAGTATATAAGTGAAACTAAAGACGACGGTTGTCATGAAGATGTTATTGGAAAATTCGTTGGTTAGGAGAAGTTGGAGGTTGATAAGATAAAAAAAACTTGGTTTGAATAAGGGCTGGGTACCTTCGAAGAAATACGATTTTGTGACCGATGCCAAACACCTTAATCTTAAAAATTAATTCATTCATTCATTCATTCATTCATTCACATATACGCCGTGGTTAGCTTACTCAAGGCGACTCAAAGGTGCTTTCTGTAATATTGTGTGTTGTTTACGCCGTCAGGTATCATGCTGAGAGGTGGTTGGGGTTCTTTCATCATCAGATACTTTACTAAGTACAAGGGCGTGCAGGATTATTGCAAAGAACATGTACAGACCCAGGGACACCAGGCTGCAATGAAATTTTCAAACTTTCATGGAGGCCGTTCCAGTGGACTTTCAACTTTACCAGTCTTCGCAAAAATTAATAAAAAAATGCTGTCCTCAGTTGTTTCCTGCCTCATTTTATCCGGTACACATGATTTACCACTCAGAGGCAAAATCTGGATGAAGGCGTATTGCCGTTTAGGCATCGAAGCAGGTGATTCAGAATTAAAACACCATTTTGAACATAGAACGAAAAATGCGTCCTACCGATCACCTATCATGCAAAATGAAATAATTGATATATGCGGAGCTACAATTATGGGAATAAATCTTCACAAGGGTTAAAGAAACTTGAGCTTACAGCATTCGGGCTGACGAAATCGCGGATATTTCTGGCAAAGAACAGCTGTCTGTTGGATTACGTTTCTTCGATGAAAAGGTCAACGAAATCGAAAAAGAATTTCTATACTTTGTAGAGGTTGAAGGACTTAGTGCCATAAGTTTTGCCAAAGCCGTTGAAGATTTTGTGACCAACTTAAACCTAGACCCTGATAAGTGTGTGAGGTTAGGATTCGACGGATGTTCCACCATGTCTGGGAAAGAAGGGTGTGTGCAGGCGATCTTGAAGCAAAAGTACAAAATAGTCTTGTACTTCCATTGCTCCTCGCATAAGCTAAACCTTGTCGTGAACGACTTAAACGTTATCCCAGAAATTTGAAGTTACGTTGGAATTATCAGAGATAAAGACATTTTTTCGCGAGTCCGTTTTACGAATCCAGCTTATTGCTAACATTCCGAAACTGTCTGAGACTAGATGGTCAGAGAAGTACAAGAGCATCCGTGTTTTTAAGGATCACTTCGTTGATATTGTTTATGAATTAGAGACATTAGCTGAAGAGGGAACTGCACCAACAAGAAAAAATGTATATCAAATGCATGCAGCGGTGTGCAGATCTTCATTTGTTGTGTCAGTAGCATTAATTGCCAAGTATTCCTCTATACTGGAACCCATAGGAAATACGCTTCAACTGAAGACACTTGACATAGTCAACCAGTACATCCTAACTAATCTTGACATTCTAAGAGATCATCAGAAAGACGCGGAGAGCGTCAAAGCTGACGTTTTGAAAGAAGCAGGCGACACTACAAAGTATTTGAATGTGGATATAAACGCCACTCGCGTTTCTGGCAGACATAAGCATAGAAGCTACCCTCCAGCCGAAAATCCATCCGAATTTTGGAGAAGGTCTCTAATAATTCCTTACTTGGATTCCATGATGTCATCTTTAGAAATCAGATTTTCTGCAGACAAATCGCTTTCATTATCATTGACACATTTACATTCGAGTAACGTGAAAGATTTTTCATTAGAGGAATGGAATGAAGGTACTTCATATCTTGTGAAACTTTTTATAATTTGCAAGGCATCGGAGGAGAAAGGAAATTGTGGTTCAAAATGTGGAATGAGGTACAAGAAGCGCCAGGCATCATTGAGGTTTTATAAAGGAGCGAATTCTCTTTCCCTACCATTAGGAAAGCGCTACTGATATTGTTTTCACAGCCCTGCACAACAAGCACTACAGAGAGTTCATTTAGCTTTCTTCGCCGAATTAAAACATGTCTAAGAGGCACTATTGGAGAAAATAGGATAAATGGATTAGCCATGCTAAGCATTCGCTGTCAATGGGTTTTCGCAAGCAAAGAGCAATAAGTGGAAATTGTAGTTAGAAAATTGCAGCTAATCCTCACCAGCCTTGTTTTAACAAATATTTTTTTTTTTAAATTAAATTAAGTGTATTATTCCTTTAATTAATAAATACGTTGTTGTATATGGTTACAAAATTTTGTTAAAACTCAGTATATTTTCATGTTGAAAAAACTAAATAACACCAATCAGAAGTTTCTTCAGTTAGAAATTTCATTCGCTCGAGATTTACTTAGTAGTAATTGTTAAAGCTTGAAGCTAAGTAATACCATAATTTATATATATAATATTAAATATATATTATATATATATAATTAATATATATATATTTATTATTAATAAATATATATTATAAGTATATATATATATATATTATATATATATATATAATATATATTTATATATTATATATATATATATAATATATATATAAGTTATATAATAAATATACGAAAGAATATTAGGAGAGGAGGTTGAGAATGAGAAGGTAGCTATGCCGAGACTTGGATAAGAACAGTTACGAGGTATAATATAGAAGCGGAAGAGGAAACGACGGTACCTTACTTATCACCACTGAGAATGGTCTCGGAGATGATGCTGCTAGAATATGGCAAGAGATTCTTTGTAGCTTTCATCGATCAGCTGTAAAAGGCATTCGATTCGGTCAAAAGGAAAAAGCACTGGAGAGCTATGGAAAAGAATTATGGAGTTGAAGGGTTAGATTAAAGAAGGTGATAGGAATAAGTATTATGTGAAGAAATGGCTATGAACTGTAATGTTAGAACTTGAAGTGCCTAGAGAACGATAGTATTGGTTTGAGTGTGAAAAACAGAGTCGAAAAGCAGTAAGGGAGTGTTTTATTTTACGCCACTGCTGTTTATATTAATATAATTTATATGGTGGTTATAAGGAAAGTGAAAGAGAGACTGGGAGAATTTTGTAAGGCGACTATTAATGGGGGCATTATGCGGACCGATCTGGCATGTTTAGGAGCGAGAGAGCAGGGAGGCGATTCGAGAGTGGTGTGAGTTGTTGCGGGATGAGCTTGGCAGGAAGCAGGTAAATGAAGATAAACATATACAGAAGACAGGAGATTATTAACAAGTAATCCGAGGGAAATGGAGTGAGGGAGATGAGAGATGATGGTGAGAGAAGAGGAGGTTGAAGCCTGGTTAAATATCTTAATAATTACTCGGAGCGATGTGGTGTGGTGAGGCGAGAGAGGGGAGCGAAAGTGTAAGAGAAGATGAATTTACGCGAAGAATGGAAAAGTTTAATGATTAGTTATCAATAGAGGCTTTGGTATGGTGTATAGCGCCCTGATATAGAGAAATAAGTATTATATAAATATCTGGTACCTTTAATAGAGGTGTTAAAAAGTGATTTTTTTAACTGCATTACAATGATAATCTCAATTAAGCACTGCTGTTACGGATGCAGAAAACATGGATCCAACTGAGAGAGAATGAGGAGATAGAAACCAACAGGTGGAGATAGTGATTATATCTCATCTGAACTTTATTACTCGTGAAAAGCGTATGTGAGTGTATTAGAATCGAGTGAGAGTAATATATAAATGATTATTTTATTATGCAGAAATTGATTATTTTTGTGAAAAGTTGTTGTTATAAATATATCATCTTATATATTGTATGTTGTATATATTGTATCATCTATATATGTATCTATTGGTATATATATCCTATATATATTGAATTTTTATCATTATTATCTATTATTATTTTAATATATCTATAATATCTATATATATATCTCTGTTTAAGATATGGTTTATATGCGTATGGGTTTTTTTTGTTCTCGTGTATCAGTGGGAAATAAAGCTAATGTCTGGACTATTGTTAGTCAACATTGAGAGAGGCGGTGCTAGAATGAGTAAGAGGTGATTATTGCGTTGTCAGGAGAAGGACGTCTGTGGATAAAGAATATGCTGCGCGCGCTTGACAGGATGAAGAATCCTTCCTGGAGGAGGAAAAAGAAAAAGAGGCAAGTTAAGATAATACCAGTAATATATATAATATATAGTATATATAATATATATATATATTATATATATATAATATATATAGCTACACTATAAGTATTATATATAAACTATATTTATATATATATATATATATATATATAGTATATAGTATATATAATATATATATATATAAAAAAAAATGGGCACCCTCAAAAAAAGACTTTAATACGTTTTTTTTTTTTTTTTTTTTTTTAACTTTTATACAGAATTTGACTGGAACTAACAAGTAATTCATCTAATCAGTTTCAAACCTGCAATAAAATTTGAAATCTGCTCATTACTAAAAAAAAGTTATCCTCATTTCCGATTTTTCTAAAAAAGGAAAAAATTTAGATCAAATATTTTTTCATCCGGAATACACCGAGAACTTTGATGAAAAAAGTCTACTAAATTTTTTAATTTTCTCTTAACCAAACTTAATCGCAACGTTTAATTAAGATATTCTATTCATCGGCGTTATAGAAAAAAAAAACAAAAGATGAAGGAAAAGAGTCTTATCACAGGTGATACAGTAAATTTAACTATGGGTGACATACTTTAATTTTCTTTATAGACGAAACACTATTTCCTCCAAAATAATATCTAGATAAATTTCAGCATATGTAATTTAGTTCTTTATAATAGATTTTATAAATCTAAGTATTTTTGTATTTCATTCAGCATTAGTAGCACAATAATAATGAACATTATTAATTATGCTTCCACTGCCACTAATAAATTCAATTTTTTAATTCGGAGTTTGGTCCCTCTTCGCCATATTACGAGGAAAAAAAATATGAAAGATGGAGAACAAGATATCTGCACGTATTATCTTGTACTGTTCGGCTAATTCATGGATTTAAATGCTTAAAACTTTTAAATGTTTCGACGTAAACATGAGAGATGGAGAGAACGTGTAGGCAGCTCTTCTCGGTAATCTCCTAACTTAAAGGAAATTATCTCTCGGAGGTCTTTCAAGGTTCCAGTTGGATTAATATTTTGATCAAACATTAGTATGCAAATTTGTAAATAAAACAAGGCTTGTCCGAAAAAGTAAAATAAAAGCAAATTGGGAAAACTTATTGTAAGCGATTTTCAAGACAACTTTTCGAAAGGACTCCTTTCAAGTTGATATAAGTTAATTAAGTGAGAAATTTCAATAAAGCCATACGTTGCAGGTATGAGAGTAATTGAAACCATTTGAATCAAGATTTTTCACGAACGCCTTTCAATAGGTCAGTAGTACATGTTGATTTCGAATTTATATTTAAATCTGCAAACTTCAATTTTAAAACTCTCTTATGAAAACATCATCATCAATCTTAGCTTCAAATTTGTGGAGATGATACACAAGCCAAAATCGACAAAAGTCATCAACAAGTTAGCGAACACGTATAAAGACTACATTTGGATATTTTAATTACGTCCATGCAGTTACAAGCTTGATGGACCTAATTGGCGACTGCTGTAACGTCAATATAATGTTCTATGGATCCACCACAACTATTTGCAGTCTTTGACGTGTGCTACGAGTTCTACTTCAAAACCAAGTTTCCTTTGTATCAGGTTATGGCTTTATACAAATGTCGAAATGCCACTAGGAAACCTTATGCTATAATTAGGACTAAAAAAAACTTTAATTCCTGTTTTTGAACATTTTGCTTGTACAAAATTTTAAGAAATTGAATAATAAGAAATTAAATTTACAGAGGGGAAATTAAAAGAATCATTCATGAATTCCATTCAGTATTTATTTTCATATTTAACTTTCTATAATCGGCCCATTGCAAGAAAGGCTTTGTAAGCTATTAATAAACTATAAGAAGCTTCTTAAAATTAATTAAATTTAACATTATACTCTAAGAAATAGAAAATGCTCTAAAGAAAGGAGGATTTTATAATTTCACAATAGTCTTTTAACTTGCTGAAAATCTATGATCTGTTAAAGAGCCAAATTGGATGATGCAATAAAAACATATAAATTTTATAAAAGTGATAATATATATATAATAATATATATATATTTATTATATATAATAATATATATATATATATATATTATATAAATCATTATTAATAGATATATTAATATAGTATATATATTATTATAATATATATATATATATATATAATATATAATATATATTATATAATATTAATATTGTGAGGGTATTATGGGTTACAATATTATAGTTTTGGGAATAAATAAAAAAAAAATTATGGAAATAATTATTGCACAAAAAAATAAATTTTAAAAATACATTTTCATAGCAAGGCTCATAAAATAAAGGGCTAATTACGAAAACTTGACCTACCCAGTACTAAAACGTTATATTTACAAATAATGACTACTTGCACAATTACAACCAAGTAAACATGCCAATATAACCTCAGATCATACTATGAGTAAGAGGTCGTTTATAAAAACAACAAAGATATTTCGATTTTTCATGATTTTTTATTAATAAAATGGACGTTGAAGGAGAGCAGCAGAATCTGTATCAGAATACGAATCTAGCAAATAAATTAGAAAGTTGCATCAAGAAGTGAAAACAATGTGGTGGTACAACCACTCAAGGGCAAAATATTGGCAACTCCCATTACACTGTGAGCGCGTAATGATTGTTTTGATCAACTTCCGGTTCGCTGGATTGAATCCTCTTAAAATATATATATATAATATATATATATATATATATAATATATATATTATATAATATATATATAATATATATTATATATATATACTAATCATATATATATTTGACCTAAGAATGTATTTTAAGTTATAGAAAACCAAAAAAGTTAGTAAAAAAAAACAAGTTTCATTAAAATTGAAAAAAATATATTATTAAATAATAAATGCCAATAAAAATCCTTTGAGATTGAAAGTTATTTTCGACTTGGTTCAGAAATAGCATTAGTCAATGAGAGAAGTTGAGAGTTGAACAAAAGTACGATGCCCTTATTTGACCTAAGAATGTATTTTAAGTTATAGAAGAGGTATTGCTATCAGAATCTATATATGTAATATTACGGTTAGATAAGGTGTGAATCGAGCCTATGAAGTTATCCAGAAGTATTCCCGGGTTTTACAACAAAATAAGTATAGAAAGATTTTGGAAAATATATTAATCTACTATTAAGCAGTCTATATTGAAACATATGTCATATTTACCTTTTTAACAGTACATTTTAGCGACTTTTAAGCATCTTTTATTTACATTTTTTGTTGATGGGACAATGAATCGGAATTAACATCAAGAATCGGAAGTTTCGACAATTTTCTGGAATCAGTATTGGGAGTCGGAAAAAGATTTTTTTCCGAATCTGAATCAGATTTGGAAATTATTTTGGCATGGTACGAAGAACTTGAGTCAGTATCAAGAATAGACAAAATCAGCAACGGAAATTTCGGAATTTCTCAATTTCTGTTAGTGTTGCAATCGAAAATTATATTGGCATCGTCCCATCACTTTGATAATGAAATAGCTCATCATTATCTATATTGGCAATATTACTCTCCGTCATCTTAGCACAAACTGAAAAAACTTTTTCGTTATGTTTTTCCTTGATTGTGTGTCACTCATAAATATAGATGAAACGTTGTTTTGTCATGTTTCACGATGTTTCGTTTCATCCTTATAGTAAGAGTGCAATTTGAAGGGAAGTTATGACTAACTACTACATTAGTTAGTTACTGAAAGCTCTAGAAATGAATATAGTTTATGTATTTGACAAAATTTTGGAGAGAATGTCCAGAACTTACCAGAGTAGATGTGTGAGAGTAGATATGTTTGAGAGGAAATAAAATAAAATCTTTGAGTTATTATTGTTTCCTACTTTTGTTGCAAAGAAGTCACAAGTGTTTTCTAAACTGATATTTTATTATTATTATTATTATTATTATTATTATTGATTATATGATTAAAATATTATTTAGTATTAAATTCTTTATTTTTATTTATTATTATTATTATTATTATTTTTAATATGATATTATTATTATTATTATTATTATTATTATTATTATTATTATTATTATTATTATTATTATTATTATTATTATTATTATTATTATTATTATTATTATTATTATATTATTATTTATTTTATTATATTATTATTATACTCATTTAAATAAATAATAATAATAATAATAATAATAATAATAATAATAATAATAATAATAATAATAATAATAATAATAATAATAATAATAATAATAATAATAATTTAGTTATTATTATTATTATTATTATTAATTAATTTATTTATATTTTATTAGCTGAATGCTTATGATCATTATTATTATATTCTTATTCTTTTATTTGAATAATAGAGTTATTTAATGAAAAGTTATCATCATGATATTATAATAAATTAATATTAATCTTAGTTATTATTATTATTATTATTATTATTATTATTATTATTATTATTATTATTATTATTATTATAAATAATGTTATTAATGTAAATATTATTATTATTATTATTATTATTATTATTATTATTATTATTATTATTATTATTATTATTATTATTATTATTATTATTATTATTATTCCAATAAAATGTATGCGAAAATATTTTGAACACGCCACTCTAATAAAACACAATTGCATTCTTGCTTCAGCAATCTTTGTTATTTGGAGCAAGATTTTTAGTTAGATTGACAGACATTAGAGAAGATTAAATCTGGAGCGAAAAGCCTTTAAATCTCTGACAAGATTTCTAAGAACCGAATAAATTACGCATAGAACCCGATAAGACGAACGTAATCCTAAAGTCATTCTCAAATTTGCATTCAAAACAAGACTGATTTAATACTTGTGATTAAGGCATTATTCATTAGAAGAAAATGTTGCTGTGTTTTTATATTGCGTAGGCGTACATGCATAGGGTATATACTTAAAATACATTTATGCATACATATAAACAACGTTACGATATATATATTATAATATAAATCACTAACTCCATATGATAATATATATATATACTTATACTAAATATATATATAAATATAATATATATAAATATATATATATATATATATATAATATATATAATATATATATATATATAATATATATATATATATAGTATATATATATTATATCATCTATGCATACATATTCCGAGTAGTAGCTTGAAGGAGAAGGGACCCGTTTCTCATTAATGTGACTGGAGGGTGTTAAGCTCCTAAAGCTTTTTCAAGTGCATCGCTAAGAATGAAAGTTCTATCTATGGTTGATAAAAAGTTTTGGCGTGGTGGATCGTAATACGTAAGGCATCAGGAATGATGTGTCTTTCCCTGGGGGGAAGAATGTTGAGTAAACAAATGAGAGCGACTATGACGGGGATCACCTTTTCGGGGTTGCCCCAACCGTTTGGGCACCTGAGATGCCGAGAACGTGTCAGGAAAGGGATTGTTTGGGGGAGGAGGAGGCCTTCCAGGTGAAGTGGAGGGAGCCATGACGTTAATGTTCAAAGTACAATCCAAAAGAGAAAGTAGGTCCGGTAATCAAAGCAATGTCCACAAAAGTTTGAGCTAGCGATGTCCGAGGCATATTTAAAACAACTTCCATAATATATCAAATTAAAGGGGTCCTCACTCATGGGTGTCGAGCCCATAAGGTTTGTTCCCGGAAGATCGCGCTAAGCGGTGGGGCTTCTCTTATTAAAGCAGAGGAGTCAGGAAAAAAGACCAAATCTGATAATGCTAGGTCGTGTGTACATAATCACGAACGTGAGACTCGGCATACACCCCATCGGCACAGACGACGCCGGGTACCCCTCTCATAAGGTAGAGTGAGAGGGGCATTCATTTACCTCTATGGGATAAAAAACAGAGGGGGGTAGATAGATATTGTGGTGGAGGAAGAGGATTGAAAGATAAAGACAATTAATTCGGAAAAATGTAATGTAATTCAATATAATATAATGTTGCCATTGTAATTGGACTAATAGATTTCGTATGTGACAAGGTCACATATTAGTATTGGGAGCTGGTGGAACCCACAAATAAAAAATCATAAATATTGATTCTTACCATTAAGTTACGTTTTAAGTTATAATGCTCTGACCATAACACCATAGCAAGAATCATTACCACTACGTTACAGTAAAATATATTATAATATAATATCATACTACTAACTATATATAATAATATACTAATAATAATAACCTATATATTATATAAAATATATACTAATATATATACTATATAATTATATATTATTATGATATTTATAATTAATATATATAATATGAATTTTTATCACCCTATGTTCTTTTGAAGGTGTTAAAATGCACTCATATTTAATTAAAACACTTTACTTTACATTAAACTTTGTTAAAAAATATTTACAAACATTTATATATATACATAACATCACGTATAAGCTTTCGTCAATTTGACCTCTTCAGATACTACAGTAGACTGCATTCGGGATGGAAATTTCACAAGGTTATCGTGATGTTATGTAGATAATATATATATGTTTTGTAAATTATTTTTAAAAGTTTTTACCTATAAAGTGTTTTTAATTAAGATATTAGTGCATTTTAACACCTTCGAAAGGCAACATAGGCTTTGATTTAAAAAAAATTCAAAATTAATAACCAAGCGATAATAGCTTTAAAAAAAACCTACTTACTTACATAAGCTACTTACTTACATGATTTGGTAAAATCTATACTATATATATATATATGATATATATATAATATAGATAACCATATATAATTATATAATATATATCTTTTTAATAAATATATACTACCTATATATATATAAATACTAAATTAATGTCTATTATAGACACTCTTACCTATATATATATTATATATATAAATATATATATATAATAAAATATAGTTTAAAATTTTAGAAATATCTTCTAATAATAATATGATATAATATATATATTATACATATATATAATATATATAATATATATTATACTATAATATACTATTCTATATTATATAAAAATATATATATATTATATATATGATCACTATAATATAGTACTATCTCCTATATATATACAGCACCTACAATATCATAATACAATATACTGATATATTATATACTACATATACTATACTAAAGGTACTATGATACATACCAAACATAACATAATATATATATATATATAAACATATATACTATAAATATATATTAATATATATAATAATAAATATACAATATTTATATAATATTATAATATATAATATATATATATATATATAAATGAGAAAGCAAAAAACAAATCAATTATTTTGCTAATTTCAGATGATGACGCTTTAATCGTAATAGGGTCATCACTATTTATATTTAAAAAAATAAAAAATTAGATTGCAAATCCTAAATGAAGAGTTTTCTTTTTAAATTCAAATCTGATTTACATTGGAGCAGCGAGAATTAGCAATTACATTGACAATTTGACACTGAAGTACTGTTATGCATCAATAAAGATAATTAATATTAAAAGTTTTCGAAAATTACGATTGTATATTATTACTTTAAGGCTCCAAACACACTGGGCGACTTGGACTCAGCGACCAAGTT
>JABUQX010017210.1:70000-85000 GCA_015478945.1 Trachelipus rathkii | reverse complement strand
TTTCTTAACAAAACGTAACTTTGAATAATTATAACAATAATGGATTTTTTTATGAAATAAAATAGATAATAATAAATATAAAAGATAATCCAATAATAATAAAATAAAAAGCAATAATAATAATAATTTAAAACACTGTTTAATTTAAATAAGTGATAAGGTGGATTATTAATAAACATAATTAAATAATAATAATAATAATAATAATAATAATAATAATAAAAAATAATAATAATATTATAATAATAATAATAATAGAATAATAATAATAATAAAAAAAATAATAATAATAATAAATAATAATAATAATAATAATAATAATAATAATAATAATAATAATAATAATAATAATAATAATAATAATAATAATAATAATAATAATAATAATGAAGATTTACCTGTTACTGATTCAAATATTAATAAAGTAATAATAATAATAATTAATAGTACTTATAATAGATCATAATTTAATAATGATAAATTATTAACAGAATTATTATTATTATTATAATATTATTATTATATTATTTTATTATTATTAGATATTTATATATTATTATTAATATTATTTATTTATAAATATTAGTTATTATTATTAAATTACAATAACTGATGTAGCATGCTCTATTCTCCTACAAAGAAATAAATAATTTAAACTTCATGCCTTATTGTGCTACAAAGAAATAATTTATATTTTCATATAAAATATTAATAATAAATTAATGTATTAAATTACGAGTTTCCGCCTTAAATTCAATACACACACACACACACAACACAATATATATATATATACTATATATTAATAAATATTATATTAGAACATATATATAATTGTATGTATAAAAAAAATATAGTAAATATATATATTATATAAACAAAAAAATATTATATATATATATATATAGTATGATATATATATATATATATATATATATATATATATATATTATAAAAGGATGCACCAGAGATCCTACTCCGGCAAGCCGAATATCTGGCTTTTTAACAATCTCTGGCTCCGGCCAGAGACTTCATATGTCTTCGGTCGGGGTTTTGTACAGCCTTAATTAATAATTACTTTTAATAATAAAATTGAAATTTTATTACCTTGCAGGAATGGAGGCAAAATCATAAAAATATATTTGGCAATAATATAACAGTTTCTAAAAAGGAAAAAAATGGAAAAAATAAAAAATTCTATAAATTAATTAAATGTATTTTCCATAGGAGGCTAGAACAACGTTAAGAAACTTAAAGAAATTATTATAACGTAATAATTAGAAAAAATGTAAGTTAGAAAATAAGAAGAAACTTTTTGAAACACCAAGTAATATATATATATATATATATATATGATATTATAATATAGTAATAATATATATATATATATTATAAATTATATATAATTATATATATATAATATAATTAATTAATATATATATATATATATATATATATGGTTTGGACTTTGCTAGGAAAGTCTCTATAATCTCAGAAGGAAACAGTAGAAAACAAGAGGAATGAGAATAAAAGCAAAGGAGAAAAGATCAAGTGTAATAAATGCTCAACATCTAGAAGGAAGGAATAAATTTCTTGCATGATTTTGATTCAAAGACGAAAAAGAGTAAATAAAAAAAAAGTGGATTTCGAGACTGCGACAAATTTAAGAATTTAATATTTTTCATTTTAAGACTTTTATTTCAGAAATTATAAAACATTAACAATTAATTTTTTTTCTAAATTTAAATAACAATAAAAAAAATGGTGTGAAATGAGAGAAAAAAGTTAATTCAGTTCTCTTGTTTTTATATACAAAGTTGGAGTTGACATTTTAAAATTGTAAAATGTCAGAAGGACTGTGAGGTAGAGGAACCAGTATGATTATTGCATTTTCTACGAAACCAAAAAAAAAGATTTAAGAGGCACGAAGAGATGATTTATATCATTCTGGGTTGAAATAAAATATATAATAACACAAGTTTCTGGATTTGAAGACAACGAAAATTTCTGATTAACCAAGATTTATCAGTTTTAGATCAATGGCCAGAGAATGGAATGTATTCATATATATATATATATATATATATATATATATATAATATATATAATATATATATATATATTATATAATATATATATATATATATATATATTATATATATATATATATATATAATATACCTATATATATATGTATTAAAAATATCTATATTTATTTATAATATTATATAATATATATAAATATATATAATATATATAAATAATATATACTATAATATATATATATATATGTAATATATAATATAGATATATAATATATATAATATAATATATATATATAGAAAGAAATATAATATATTTTATATTAATATATATATATATATATATATATATATATATAATATATATATAATATATATATATATATATATATATATATATATATATATATATTAATATATATATATATATATATATATATATATATATAATATATATAACATTGAAAATTAAGAATCCTAAATATATATTTGAGAAAAATGAAAAAATGTCTTTGTTTAAAACTAATATAAATATTTTGACTCAAAAACTTACAAAAGCATTAATGTAAATAATAATAATAATAATAATAATAATAATAATAATAATAATAATAATAATAATAATAATAATAATAATAATAATAATAATAATAATAATAATATAAAATATTGATTTTATAGGTTAAAAAAAAACATCAAACCACAAGACCATGTTTTTAAATGTTTTTTTTTTATTTACTTTTTTTTTAAACATGTTTTTCTTTTCGCCCTGCTGGTGGCTCAATATATCATGGTCGCCCGCTTATCATAGGAGGGAAGCAGGGGGCGACAAAGTAAGTAAATATATATATATTATTGAATTGCTTACACATGATTGTTGCACATAGGACTCTTCTTTTAAAAAGACATTTTCAAGGAATGTAGGGTAGAATATAAACTAAATTATATATATATATATATACAGGGTGTTTACGAAATAGGGGGACAAATTTGGAGGATATTATAACTTTGTACCAATACAAGTGTTTTGTCTTAAATAAAGTTACCTGTAAAGTTCCTCATTTAGTAGGTAAATGAGTTAGGAAGTGCAAGATGTATGATGTGAATATTGGATTATTATTTCCTAGATGTGTTATTATTATTATTATTATTTATTATTATTATTATTATTATTATTATTATTATTATTATTATTATTATTATTATTATTATATTATTATTATTATTATTATTATTATTATTATTATTATTATTACTTATTATTACTTATTATATTATTTTATCATTATTATTATGATTATTATTATGATTATTTTATTATTATTTTATCATTATTATTAATTATATTAAAACTATTACTATTATTATTAATTATTATAATATTTTATTATTATATTAGTTATTATTATATATTTATTATTATCTATTATTATAAATTATATTATTAGTTATTATATTATTATATATTATTATATTATTACTGTGAATGTTATTATTCTTATACTTTTTAGTTATTATTATTCCTGTTCCTATTCGTATTTTTATCATTATCATAGTAATATTTACCTATCGAATAATTATTGTTATTAAGGCTTTAATGTTATTGGTAATATTAGGAGTATTATTATTGATTCGCATTATTATTGTATTATTATTGTGTATTGCTTAGTAATCCACTTTTCCCGGTAAAAGAATTGCTCGAATAATATCAAATAAATATTCTTAGTGTTAATATTCATCCAGTATCTCTATAAATAATAGGTGGTACCTATCAAGCAACCTATAGCAGTGTCCAATATATTAGAGACAGCAATACCCTCTTCTATAGGTTACTACTTTACGTTTGCAGAAGTTTCCGTAAGCCAACGGGGCGTCACATCTACGAAAAACATAAACACCATTCACATCATACCCTTGCAACCTTTCTAACTCATTTGACATACATAAATGAAGAACTTTACAGGTGACTTTATCTAAGACAAAACGCTTGTAATGGTACAAAGATAATATCCTCCAAATTTGTCACCCTATTTCGTAAACACCCTGTATATATATATATATAGATATATTATATAATATATAAATATATAAATATATATATATATATATATATATATAAATATAAATATATATATAATATATATATATAAATATATAATTAATATAATAAATATATATATATATATATATAATCTGGCCTTCTGCGGAGGAAAATTATTTTAGCCGGAGACTCCGGCCTCCGGCCATAAAATCACTCTCCGGTGCATCATATATATATATATATATATATATATATATATATATATAATAGATATTAATATAATAATATATACATAAGTATAATATATTATATATATATAATATATAATCTAAGATATATTATATATAGTATATAATATATATAGTAAATATATATATAATACACGGAGAGAGACAGAAAATAAAAAAAAGAAATCTTCATTCATTATCTTGCAATTCTTCTTGTCTTAAGATAAATGTTGGTAATTTTTTAGAAATGAAAATTAAGCGTAATTTCATTTTCCGTTCCAATTCAATAAATAAAAAATTGATGACCTATAAAATAATTTTGATGACGCTATTTTTGGAATGTTTATTGCCAAATTTCTCTATTCTTGTACCGTATTAATTTGCTGTATTTATTTATTATTTATTTATTCTATTTATATTTATAATTTGCTTGATCTATATCTAATTTTGAAATTTATAATGTATAGAGTTATATATAAAAATATATATATATATATATATATAATTAATAATATATATATATATATAATATATATATATAATATATATATTAATATATTATATTAATTGCATTTAATATTCTTTATTCACTTATACATTATTTATTTATTTGCCTGTTTTTATTTTTTATTTATTTATTTACGTACTTATTTGTTATTTTTTATATTTTTCAAAATTAGTTTATTTTCTTACTCTACTATTTTGAAAATCAGATTTAATAACTATTAACTATTATATATTAACTATTATATTAAGTGTAATCAAGGTAATACAAAAAAAAAAATACCTCCATCGCAGAATTAATTTTAAATGATAAAATTCATGGTATATTTTAATTTGATATTCAGATTTTCTCCCATTTATTTCTAAACAGTTCAGTAAATTTACATTCAGTGAGTTTGGGTTTCTCATGGAAGGTTGGAGAAAGCAGGAAAAGAGCAAGTAAAAATTTCGTAGATCTTATTTTGGGTTTTCTTTCTATCGGGAAGTTTCTCAAAGCGAGTTCAAAATTTTAAAAATTTGTTTTCTGCTTTTTAACTAATTTCAACTTACTTTCAACGTAATGATAAAAGAAATTAAATATTAAAAAATGCTACAAAATACATCTACATGTCTTAATCATAATTTCAACACCGAAGTGCTTAATAAATGTACCAAGCGAGTACAATAAGTATATAACTTTATTAAATGTATTAATAAGTTAGTATATCAATTTTCGGTACATAAATGCATGACAAAGAAATCTATGTTATAGGGCCTCTGCCCATACGTTCCCCCGACCAGTGAGTGGTAGATAAGTAACAAAATATTTGGAGCTTTTCTGTATCATGTTACATTGATATTTTTGTTGAAAGTCGGTTTAAAACGATTTTTTTATGACTATTTATATTTAAATTGCATATTAAAAGGTTTTCCATTCTCCCCGAAAAATTGAAAAAATGCTAAATTTAGTATTTTTTGTCATTTTCCTGCTAACCTAATATAATCAAACTTAACCTAACCTAAACTTCTAGATTAAAAAAAAAAAGGTTAAACCTGAAAGAGAGATTATCCATAAAAAGTTGAATTTAGCATTTGTTTTTTTTTTTCTAAAAAAAAAATCTCTTATTGAAAGTCATATAATACTCAATTTAAATATAAATAAACAACAATACAATCTTAAACCCTTTTGTAACAAAGGCCTCAATGGATCAATGAAAACATGAAACGACATAGGACCAAATATTTAAACCAAACACTATATTGAACTTAAATTAGTCGCACTTGTTTATAAAATATACCTGTCGTATTTTACAATTGAGCGTTCTTTCTAGTTGACGAGGGAATTTTAAAAGAAAACTGCCCCTATATTAGGAAAGAGTCTCTCTCTCTCTCTCTCTCTCTCTCTCTCTCTATATATATATAATATATATATATATATAATATAATATTAAATATATATATATATATATATATATATATATAATATATATATATATATATATATATATACTAATATATACCCATATAAATAATTAAAATATTAATATAATATATATATATATTATATATATATATATATATATTATATATATGCTTTAGGTAAATGCAAAACTTTCATCCAAGTTTGGCAAAGATGAAAAAAATATTTTGTAAGAAAAAAAATAAATAAATAAATTATCATTATTATTTTCTATCTTTCCAACTTGGCTTAAACACATAAAATCAGACGTAATGCAATTAAATAAAGTCTAATTAAATAAATTTAATTTAGATTTAAAATTAATTAATTAATTTCTTCTATTTTTAAGTTCGCAGTGCAATTTTCTTAAATGAGTTTAATTTCAAGAATGTAATTAAAATCATTCTGAAAATAACTCTTCGTTTCTAATGTGAAAGGCAAATAAAGATACTGTTTATCGGTTTAAAAATTTCACCAAAATTACAAAATTACGTCTTTCAATTTGATCGAATATATATCTAGATTAAAACGAAAGTTTGCTTCATAGAGTAATAATAATAATAATAATAATAATAATAATAATAATAATAATAATAATAATAATAATAATAATAATAATAATAATAATAATAATAATAATAATAATAATAATAATAATAATAATAATAATAATATAATAATAATAATAATAATAATAATAATAATAATAATAATAATAATAATAATAATAATAATCTTCCTTTTTTTCCTCAAGACTGGGGGTAAGGTGAGTGACATGCACGGAAGGGAAGTAGTAGAAAAACATGACACAAGTCGGAAAGAAAGCCCAGCCTTACCTCCCTTTCTATACCTATTAGTGACAACTCGTCGCAGTTAGAAAATCCACCCTAGAGCTTCACGGGACCGAGAGGGACCCTTACTATGGCATATCGGGTCAGGATGTAGGTTCATTCCCCTGGCACACAGGTGGGCCAACAGGCCATACGGGAAACCCCCGCTCACAAAACCCGCCATTCGCTCCACTCCTATTATGCATTTATTCTCGCCTCTGCCCATTTCACATTTTCTCTCCTTTCAGACACTCATTTACTGACTCCATTCCACTTTTTCTAATCGGTCTTATCCAGCCGATCGAATTTACCAACACACTCATCACTATTAAATCCGCTTAACCAACCAACTGTGTCATTCATCCTTTCCACATGACCAAACTATGTCAACGTACTTCCATTTATTCTCTCATTTACCCTTTCTTCACACCACATAACTCTCTAATACGATCATTCCTCATTTTATCAAATTCTTTTCACACCTAACACGCCCTAAGATTTTCCAGTCCATATAAACACATTGAACTTTAGATCATATATATATATATTAACCAAAACAAGTTAGTCTCACTACTATACATTAACACAGGTAACAAAGGCATACCTCATGTAAGACACCTAGGCGCACTCACAGACTTAGTCTCTTTTTTACAATTCACATACGATGTTAATTGCACCAGGCACCTCCTGCCATGTACACACGTATTCCTGACGTATCACTCTGCAATATCCGTTCTTTTTTCATCCAACATATTAAATCTTAAATATTTAAACTCAGGACACTTGTTCCAGCTGCTCACCATCTAACATAACTTTCACACCGAGGACGTTCCTCACTCACATCCATAACCTGCTTTATCTAACGTTTACTTTCAAACCCTCCTTGTTACACACCCTGCCAAAATCTCTCTACCAATCTCTCAAACTCTTCAGATTCAGATTCGTCCACACAATACGAAATCATCCGCAGATATAAAATAGATAGGGCACCCTCCACTCACCTTACATTCTCCATCATTCTAACATCCAATTACTGCCACCCCCATCTCAATTTCTTTCAATAACCCCTCACCCATAATATTACAAATTAAGTTAACCAAGGGACATAGCACTATTCCCCTGCCTCACTTCGCTATTAATATTAAAACACAATCAGTGTTTGACAATGTTTATTCTTACACACGCGTTACTATCGTCATACATACTTTTTGATTCCATTTCAGAAGACCTGACCTCAACATTCAAATATGATTATTTAACACCCCCCCTTCCCTCATCCATATTCATCTTATCATACGCTTCGTTTTATGTTATAAAACCTAAACCACAATTTTTCGTCTTCTCCTATTTTCTCAGTCATTTGTTTCAATGTAAAGATTTGTTTCACATCATAACTCTACCTCACTCTTAACGCACCATTGTTCTACCCAACCAGTACCTTTCAGGTTCAACACGACGCACTCTTTCAACATAATTAGAAGAAAATATTATCTTCCCTACAACACTCATAAAACTAATTCCCCTATATTCTCACACAGTTCCTTTTATCTCCCTTTCCCTTATATAAGTGGTACTATTACTGTTCTCATCCAATCCCTCGGAAAACAAATATACCAGTCCAATAAACGCTGTATTACACACTTTCCAAATAAAAAATCAGTCACCATCTCGCCTCTGTTCTTGATCATTTCACCAGAGTAATTTCATTTATACCTGCAGATTTACCATCTTCAACTTTCTCACTCTAACCATTACCTCCTCTTTGCTAATGAAATTCGTCCCCAAAATACCTAATTCTTCTTTCTATACCATCAACCCACAAACATTCACTATCAACCTCTTTCTATAATACTGTATATTATACGATTTTCGATATGGTAATTTTTTTCCATCACTCTCCTCCACATCCATTTCATCAGTTACAAAAGCACCTCCCTATTCATTATTCTAAGACAGGTTTCTCTTATTACTCATTCTTAACCTTTCGCTATTCCTTCCAGAAGAGCCCTTTCCTTCTAAAGATCCCCATTCATCTTCCTTCCAAACTGTTCATTTTCCTCCTTCATATAATTCCAACAATTTTTTCTTTTGAAACTTCATCATTGGCTTATAGTACATCTTCACCACGCATTTTTTTTAATTACTTTTTAACCCGCTTGCATCACCTCTTCAATTCCACCACTCACTGTTAAATTCTTATTTCCTACTTATAGCACATGCCGCATTACTTCCTTATGCACTGCTACACAACTGCTCCTTCATTTGCTCCAGATTTGAATTCAAGTTCTAAAACATATGATTCACTATACCAAACTGATTTACTTGCGCGTGCCATTAAAGAGTACTAATCCACATTACCTTGTTCATTAAACTTCTCACTCTTAATCTACCCACTTCTACAGTATCAACCCTAATCGACTCTCACATCCAAAGCCAACCCACAAACTTAGACTTTTGCAAGTAGAACATCAATAATCCGATAAAATCCATCTAGATCCCCTCACTGATTTAACATTCCAATCAGCATACTTCAACTATCTCCTATCTTTCACCACACAAAATCAATCTACTTTGTTTCCTTCGTAAACCCATCTCTACCTACGTTCACAACTCAGGAAAATAACTTTATGGAATATTCTAATGTTGTTTTAAAGAAAATATTACATACACACATATTCTCTCTACCTCACATAAGATCAAAATTCACCGTTCCTACCTATTTACTCTTTTTCTCCCGACACCCCAAAACCACTGTTATAAACGCTTATCTCTTTCTATTGATCACCTATCCCACCATTTAGGTCCCCCAACACAATCAATCTGAAAGCTCCTGACAAAGGATCATTCAAAAAACATCATTCAGAATCTTAGCGAATTCTTGCGAAAAGATCCACATATGAGCGCGGAAATTGAGACCATACACGTCGCACACCACAGATACCATTGAGAGTCCTTTTCAACTTAAAAATTTAATCATTTAGAATTTAGTCATCAACACTTATCACAAAGGTCTACCATAGAACTCTGTATACACAAGTTCACTCATCAAATGCAACACACCAACTTGCGCTATCAATCTGTTGCCACACCAGCACCAGCACCACACAACATTTCACACCACACCACTCATTTCACCGTTTCTTTCATCTTTGTTTCAGTAATAGCGAGCAAATCAAATTGTGGACCTTTCTAAAATACAATCCTATCACTTTCTCTCCAATTTCTCCTCAACATTAATATTTCTCTTGACATATCCGGATGATCCAATACCGAATTCATTATAATTTCGCCGAATAATTAGAAGGGAAGTTTCGCGTGATCACGACTATCTCCGTGGCCTGCATCAGCATTCCTAGCAGGAGATAGGTAAGGTAGGAATTGGCAGCCAACCCAAACAAAGCCACCCGTTCCCTGTATGTCGTCCTTCTAAGACTACGCAGACATACGATGTGGGCAATTCTTTCTCCCTCACACATATGGATATAAGTAGTAGAGATGTCTGTAAGATGTTGTCTAGAAGAGGGTGAGGACGTTAAGTATGTGTATATGATAGGTGGATAAATGGTGGTCAAGTAGAGATGTTTCCTGGAGGATGATGTAGTGAAGAAAGAGAAACACAAAGAGAAAAGAGCGAACCATAAAAATGGAGAGGTAATTTTTCATCGCTTCGGAGTATGGCGTGGAAGGAGGAAGATATACTCTCCCTCTTATAATAATAAATAGTAATAATAATTAATAATAATAATAATAATTTAAGTAATAATAATAATAATAATAACTAATGAATAATAATAATAATAATAATAATAATAATAATAATAATAATAAAAATTAATAATAATAATAATTTGATCAAACATATCAAACTAAAAACGAAATCTTGCTTCACAGAGTAGAAAATAATAATATCCCGAAAGGAAATTTGCCCCTTAGAGTAGAAAATTATAATCTTCCAAATTGAAAGAACGGTTCTTGAATCAGTAAGATTGATATTTACGCTGACTAACTCAAATGTGGAAAATTTTCTAAATGATGGCAAAGATTATGCATAATAAAATTTGTGCAATTTCGTTTATGATAAATGTATCGGCAATTCGTTGGGTAAAGTTAGCACCAACCCCTACTAAACAGCCGAACACTTATCCTAACCACAACAACCCCTAACCCACACATGACCGGGTGCTCGGAAATAGTTGCGGTTAGCCAAATAAGAAAGGGTCGTAAATTTTATTGCAAAACACGAGGTGAAGCAGTGCACACCTTGTCATGTGAATATAATAAATAAAAAAATAAAATAAAATATATTAAAACTGCGTTATACAATATAAAAAATAATAAATGATGAATAAACGTTTGATAGCTCTCCCTAATCAGTATAAAAATTGAAAAGTAAAAATGATTCCTATCATAAAACGCCATGATAATCCTTCCTACCCTACTATATCAAAAAGCCTTCGTCGTGGCTATTTTCTTACCACAATTTTACAATGTTAATGCCACCTACTCAAGTCAACTTGAAGAATTTTTCCCTTTTATTGACACCACAAATCCAAAACCATATTAATCATATAGTCACAACTGTATCCTTGATACATTAGCCACATCAACCCATGAGGAACCTTTCATGAATCGATGCGTCCTGAATAGTCAGAAAAAAAGTAAGAGGCAATGAAAAATGAAAGTTAGATCAAGATGAGTAGATGTGTTTATTAATATTAATTGGAGAGATATTTCCAATTAATTTGATTCTACATAGAGATAGATGGAGAAAGTTATAATCAGATTTTAAGTTCGCATCACACTTTTGACTATAATTACAATATCGATAACAAGGGAATATTAGTCAGGCGAAAACCAAAACAGGGCAAAACGGAGGATAAATGGTATCAAAATTGAATTATATTTTATTTAAATAAACAATGTTACTTGTCATTGAGTAGATAACGAAAGAGACGTCACTAACGAAGATAGATAACACCTGTAAGAATACCTAAATGAACAAGTAATCTAATTTTATCGATTATAGCTTCAAAGGACGTTGTCACATTTGCTTTTTGTAAAAAAAAATCTTTAATTTAATTCTAGTACCTAAATTAATTAATTAATAATAATAATAATAATAATAATAATAATAATAATAATAATAATAATAATAATAATAATAATAATAATAATAATAATAATAATAATAATAATAATATAATAATAATAATAATAAAAATAATAATAATATTTAAACTCTAATATTAACTAAATTCATAAAATGATATCTATTCGGAAGCGTTGAATCATCTGGCACACGTTAATAAAAAATGTTCTCAGAGAAAATGTCTGTTTGTTTATAACTCAACTGACTCAATTTCTATTGAAATTTCATATGACGGTATTATATATATATATATATATATATATATATATATATATATATATATATATATATATATATATATAATATATATATTATATAATATATATATATATATATATATATATATATATATATATAGTAAAGCGTTGGCAGGGATACTCTCGAACGAGCAAAGCGGACTTTTCATAAACGGAAAGTGCGTAACCTTCTTGTGTCTCCTACTGACAAATCTTTCTGGCCTCTTGCCAAAAACATTCTAAAACTTCTGGAAATCATCCTTTCCTCCTCTTATTCGATTTGATGGCTCTGTTGCTAACTCTCCAACTGAAAAGGCCAATCTCTTCGGCTCCTATTTTCCTTTACTCAACCCTGGACGATTCTGGCATTCCTGTTCCTCCTCCTTCTCTCTCAGGTTTCCTTTGTCTTTGCTAGATTAACACTTGATCGGGGCATAGGCTCCTGAGATCTTATGAACGTTAGGAAGACGGGTGGTCCGGATGGCTTTCCTCCCCGAGTTTTGAGAGAATGTGCTTACGTGCTGACCCCACCCCTCGTTCAACTATATTATCTAGTCTCTCAATACTAACACTTTCCCTCAGTGTGGAAGCACGCAATGTCCAACCTATTCCCGAAAAAGAAAGCCGCTCTGATCCTTCTAACTATCGCCCTATAGCTAAGCTCTCATTGTTATTCTATCTAGACTTTGAAACCCTTTTAACTCTCAGCTTCTTAGACCATCGGAATTTCATTCTCTCTTCCGATCGCCAGTACGGATTTCGGGCGTTCAAGTCTACTGGCGATATCTTTCTATTACCAATTTATGGTTTTCCGCCTTTAGGAACTACTGGGAGACTTGCGGTGGTGGCGCTTTGACATATAATCAAAGCATTTGAACCGGGTATGCGCGTCATTGCTCTCCAAGCTCCATTTCTTTGGGTTTTTCTCCTTCTCTTTGCTTAATTTTGTCTAGCTTTCTTTAAAGTCGCTCAATATCGGCTGTGTTGATGGGAGCGACTTCTTCTTTTTCTGTCAATAGTGTGTTCCTCAGGAATTCGGTTTTCTCCTACTTTATTCCTTCTTTTCATTAATGATCTTCTCACCTGCACAGCTAACTCTATCCACTCCATATACCGATGACCCGACCCTTCATTCTTTCAACTCATTTCAATTCTACTCTTTCTTTTACTTCTAGAATGCATCTCGTCTTAATCTTTCCGTTTCTATTCTCGCGTGATTTGGATAGATTCCGATTGGGGTCGTCTCACCTTGTGAAATTCAATTTTTAAAAAACTCAATTCTACAAATCTCCCTTCTAAAACCTTCTAACTTTCCTATATCTTTCGACGGTTCTCTAGTCTCTCCTGTTGACAATAACATCCTTCGCTTTAAATTAAACAAAAAATGTCTTGAAACCTCACATCACAACGGTTGCTAGGGCGCCTCAAAGAAACTGGGAGTTCTGTTTAGACTGCGGACTTTTTTTCTTTTCTCAGTTACTCCAGCTATACAAGGGTCTCATCCGCCCTTGTATGGAGTACTGGTCTCTCTCATATCATGGGGGGCTCTGATTACACGCTGTTGGATAGGGTCAAAGGGCAAAAACTGTTTCGTACTTTCAGTTCACTGACCTCTATCTTTGCGCGCCGATGTTGGTACATTTATCTCTTCGATAGTACCGCAGCCGACAGGTGTTCGAGGAACTTACCACTCCACGAACCACCACCTTTACGACCCCTCGGTAGCACAAGGCGGTGCTGTGTCTGTAACGGAGTTTTGTGTAGATATTGTAACTCCAGGCTAGTTCGCTGCGTGCTTCCTTCTTTCCACCACCTTTGTTTTGTGGAATTCTCTTCCATCTCTGTGTTTCCTGCTGAATAATCTCTTCACCTTTAAAGACCTGCGTCTGTGCTTATCTGCGTAATTTGCGCTAGCGGTATGAAGTTTTGGGCGTTGCAACACCCCTCCCTGAAATTGGGCTCTGCCGTGAGTGGTTGGTGAACAGCTGTAAAACAATATTATATATATATATATATATATATATATATATATATATATATTATATATATATAATATATATATATATATATATATATATATATATATATATTATATATATATATATATATAAATTTTTAATTCAAACTTCAAAGAGTAAACATCCGCATCCGCATCCTCATCTACTTTAAGATCCGCATCCGCATCCTCCTCTTCTTTAAGATCCGCATCCGCATCCGCATCCGCAAACAGTCAAATTTTGACATCCGGTCCATCACTAATATATATACTCTCGTCAGCTGACGTGAGTGAGTGAGTTCAAGATATTTGATAAAAAATTAAGACAAATAATATAATGTTTTATATTTTATTCTATATAAGTGTTTTATTTAATTGTTATTTTATATTTAACAATCAAATACAGATTACTATCCTGGTGGGTTGGCCAGAGGAAAAAACGTGGTCAACATAGCGAAACCAGACTGAATATTTATTAAATTCCGTTAAAGTAGGCAAAAGCCTAGTTTCAAAGAACTCCATATATATATATATATA
>JABUQX010017210.1:62500-65000 GCA_015478945.1 Trachelipus rathkii | reverse complement strand
TAGAGTTTTTCAAAGGAAGATTACCTCAAACAACCTGCCTAATATACCTAGGAGTCCATATTATTACATGAAGCTGATTTAGTATGAATGCTTAATGTTTTCAAAGCTTTACATTTCTTGTTTTATCACCTTTTTAAAACGATATTACCTAAGGCTCACTACGCTTCATTGCTGACACCAGAGATGTAAGTAATTTTTTGATCTTCAAGAACTATACCTCAAACCCTTGCCTAAATTACCTAGGAGTCCAAATTATAATATGAAAGTGATTTAGTATATAATGCTATTTATTTTCAAACTTTAATATTTTTTTGTTATAACACTTAAAAACGATATACTACCTAAGCTTGATTACGTTTTATTGGCATAAACCAGAATTTTAAGTATTTTAGAGTTTTTCTAAGAAGATACCTCAAACACCTGCTTGGAACAATTAACCTCAGGAGTCAGAATATATCTACAATGAAAGTTGATTTAGTATGAATTGCTAATTTTATTCAACTCTCTCATTTCTTTTTATAACAACTTAAAACGATATCCTAAGCTCGACTACGGCTTTATTGCTACACCCAGAATGTAAGTATTTTATAGGAAGTTCTTCAAAGAAGATACCTGGAAGAACACCTGCCAAAATTAGCATAGGAATTTCCAAAATTATTACATGTGAAGTTGAATGTTAGTTATGAATGCTATTTTTTTCAACGCTTTTTATTAATCATTTCCTTCTGTATAACATGTAAAACGATACCTAAGCTGCGACATACGCTTTATTGCTACACTAGAGTGTAAGTATTTTAGATTTCTTTCAAAAAGAGAGATACCTCAAAACACTGCCAAAATTACCTAGGACCCCCAAATATTACATGAAAGTGATTTTAGTTATGAATGGCTATTTTTCAACTTTTAGATTCTTTTGTATAACACTTTAACGGAGATTATACACCTCGCCAATTACGGCTTTATACTGTAAACCAGAATGTAAGTATTTTTTTTTGAAAGTTCTTCCAACTTTAAACTTAACACCTGCCTAAAGTAACTAGGAGTCCAAATTATTTTTTGAAGTTATATTTTAGTATGAATGCTTATTTTTTTCAACTTTAGATTTCTTTGTTATAACACTTTTAAAACGATATACCTAAGCTCGACTACGCTTTTATTGCTAAACCCAGAATGTAAGTATTTTTAGAGTTCTTTCAAAGAAGATAGCTCAAACCACTACCTAATTACCTAGGAGTCCAAATATTAGCAATTGAAAGTGATTTTAGTGATGAAATGCCTAATTTTCTTCAACTTTAGATTCTTTGGTTTTATTAACACTTGAAACGTTATCAAAGCTTTACTACGCTTATATTGGCTACACCCGATGTAAATATTTTTTTTTAGGAGTTCTTAAAGAAAAGATACCTCAAAACGCTGCCTAAAATTTACACTAGGAGGCCAAATTATATTGATGGAAGTGATTAGTTATAAATGCTAATTTTTTCAACTTTATATTCTTTGTTATAACCCTTAAAAACGATATATTACCTAAGCTCGACTACGCTTTATTGCTACACCAGAATGTAGGTTTTTTAGAGTTCTTCAAAGAAGATACCCAAACACCTGCCGCTAAAATTTAAGCTCCAAATTATTATATCGAAATGTGATTCTTAGTATAATGCTTAATTTTTTTCAGACTTTTAGTTTCTTTCTGTTTATAACACTTTTATTTTAAACGAATATACCTAAGGCTCGACTACGTTTATTGCTACACCAGGAAGTGTAAGTATTCTAGAGTTCTTCAAGGAATATACCTCAAACACCTGCCTAAATTCCTAGGAGTTCCAAATTATTATATGAAAGTGATATTTTGCTTATTAAATGCTAATTTTTTTCAAACTTTAGCATTTTTATGTATACACTTTAAACCGAACTTTCATTATACCTAAGCTTGGACTACGTTTTTATTGCCTACACCAGAATGTAGTATTTTAAAGTTTTTTAAAAAAAAGATACCTCAAACACCTGCTAAATTACCTAGGAGGATCCAAATATTTTTACATGAAAGGTGTGATTTAGTTAGAACTGCTAATGTTTTCAACTTTAAATTTCGTTGTTATAAGATTTAAAACGATATACCTAAGCTCGCACGCTTCTATTAGCTACCACTTAGAATGTAAGTGTTTTAGATACCTCTTCACAAAAACGCAAGATCCTTCTCACAACACACCTGCCAAGAAGGATTGAACCTACCGCGTAGTGCCCAACATATGAAAATTAACATTGAATAAGTAGTAATTGAGGTATTAGTTAAATTTTTTAGGTTTTGCTAGATATTACTATATTAACAACTATTGGTACGATAGAAAAGTAAGGTTAGGTTAAGTTTTGTTGGGTTATCATTGATAGGTAGCAGACTTTGATAATGTAAGTATTTATTTGTAGTTTAGTAGGTTAGGTCATTTAAAATAATGTTAATTATTGCTATGTTAGCAGATATTTATAGGTTACAACTTTTTTA
>JABUQX010017210.1:0-57500 GCA_015478945.1 Trachelipus rathkii | reverse complement strand
GCGGTATGGCACGCGTCACTGCCTCCAAGGCTCCCCTCCTTTGGGTTCCTCCTTCTCTTGCTACTTATGTCTAGTTTTCTTCAAATCGCTCAATATCGGCTGTTGTTGAAGGGCGACTTCTTCTTCCTTTCTGTCAATAGTGGTGTTCCAGGGTCTGTCTTATCTCCTACTTTAGTCCTACTTTTCATTAATGATTCTTCTCACCTGACACATCTAACTCTATCACTCATATGCCGATGACTCGATCCTTAATTCTTCAACTCATTTCAATTTCAATTCTGCTCCTTCTTTTACTTCTAGAATTGCCTCTCTCTTAATCTTTCCGATTCTATTCTCGATGATCTGGATAGGAATTTCGGGTGGGGTCGGTGCTGAACCTTGTGGAAATTCAATTTTCTTTAAAAACTCAAACTTCTACAAATCTTCCCTTTCTAAGACACCTTCCAACTTTTCTATCTCTTTCGACGCGTTCCTCTCGTTCTCTCCTGTGACAATATAAACATCCTTGCTTAAAACATAACAGAAAAAATCATCTTGGAAACCTCACATCCCAAACGGGTGCTAGGGCGGCCTCAAAGAACTGGGATTCTGTTTAGACTGCGAGCTTTTTTTTCCTTCTTTTCTCAGTTGCTCCAGCTATGCAGGGGCCTCATCCGCCCTTGTATGGAGTTTACTGCTCTCTATCTGAGGGGGCTCTGGTTTCACCCGACTTTTGGTCAAAGGCCAAAAGGCTTATAAACTGTTCTGTACTTTCCAGTTCCCTTGACCCTCTATCTTTGAGGCGCGATATTGGTGCTTTATCTCTTTTCTATAGGTACCGCAGCGCAGGTGCTCGGAGGGAGCTATCACTCGCGTACCTACACCTTTACTTCGCCCTCGTAGAACTAGGGGTGCTGTGTCTGCACATGAGTTTTGTGTTGATGCAGGTAACTCCAGGCTAGTTCGCTGCGGTGCTTCCTTCTTTCCTGCCACAGCTGTTCTGTGGAACTCTCTTCCATCTTCTGTGTTTCCTGCTGAATTTAATCTCCCCCACTTTAAAGCCTGCGTCTGTGCTAATCTGCGCAATTTACATTAGTTATTGACCTCTGAGGCGTGTAACACCCACTCCTTGAATAGGGCTCTGCCCGTGAGTGGTGGTGACAACTGTAAAAAAAAGAAAAAAAGAAAAAAACTACATATGATCTGTTCAACTCTCATGACGCATTTTTCAGTCTCTTTTGCTGACGATACCTCCATTTTAATAAATGACAAAGATGCCGAGTCTCTATCTCGTAAAGCAACTGACACATTAACAAAAATAATGAAATGGATAGATGCTAATAAGCAATCTTTAAATTTAAATAAAACATCTTACATAATTTTTAGCAACAAACCAATTAACGATTTAAATATTAAAATTAACAATGTTAAAAACTGAATAGGGCTGCCAAATGCTAATAATACTTGGATTAAACAATCGATGATAAACTGAACATTTAAAGAACATATAAACAACCTAGTTAGGCAGACTGTCGAGATACATGTATTTGCTAATAAATTAGAAATTTATGTACCTCTTTACATCTTAGGAAATTATTTACTATACTAATACACCCTCACTGTACTTTACTTTTTTCCTATCTCAACGTACACAAGTAAACTCAGTGATTCACCCGTAATTGTAACCCAGAAAAGCATTATATTCGCCTATTTAGCAATACAAGACATTTTTACAGCCATACACAACCACTATTTCAAAAGCCTAAAGATATTGCAGTTAAAGACTTGCTAAATATATCACTCCTGAAAGAAAATGCATAAAATTATCCATAACAATGCATGGGACTTCTTGCTAGCAATTTTCATTCAAACCAAGCAAGCGCGCATAGCCAAATCAAATAAACCTAGAAACAATACTTACAATAACCCTCCCTTCTGTTAGGACTAAAAAAAAGCCCTCAAGCGTCAGCGACAAACAGGCTACTTTACAAACTCAATGCCCCAAGACATCAAAACCGAAACACTCTACCAAATCTTTTACTAAAAATTAAAACGTATTATCTAAATAAATATTAATAAAAAAACTAACTCAGGGATATTGAACCTACGTAAAATCTAGCTAATACCATTATTATTATTAGTTATTATTATTATTATTATATATATTATTATTATTATTATTATTATTGATATTATTATCTATATTATTATTATATTATTATTATATTATTATTATTATTATTATTATTATTATTGATTATTATTAATTATTATTATTTATTATTATTAATTATTGTAATTTTAGTTGTAATTATGATTATAATTGGGATTGTGATTTAATATTGTTGTATTTGTCGTAATCGTTTTTATTATTATAAATATTATGTTATAATGTATTATTATTATATTATGTTATATTATATTATTATATAGTTATTATTATTATTATTATTATTATTATTATTATTATTATTATTATATTATTATTATTATATTATTATCATTATTTATTATTTAATTTTTTCCAGCTTCTTATTTATTTCTTATTTATTGTTTTTTAATTATTATTATTATTATTATTATTATTATTATTATTATTATTATTATTAAGTATTGATATTTATTATTATTATTATTATTATTATTATATTATATTTATTATTATTATTATCATGTATTATTATTATTATTATTATTATTATTATTATTATTATTAATTATTATTATTATTATTTATTATTATCATTAATTATTATTATTATTATTATTATTAGTATTAGTATTATTATTATTATTAGTATTATTATAATTCTTAAAGTTTTCGTTAAGGATGATGTTCCGTAAACTTATGATTGTCATTCACATTTGTAATTGATTAATTTATTATTATTATTATTGTTATTGTTATTTTTATTATTATTATTATTATAATTATTATTATTATTATTGATTAATATATTATTATTATTATATATTAGTATTATTATTATTATTATTATTATTATTTATACATTATTATTATTATTATTATTATTATTATTATTAATTAGTTATATTATTATATGATATTTTTTATTATTATTATTATTATTATTATTATTATTATTGATTATTATTATTTATTATTATATTATTATTATTTATTATTATTATAATTTTTATTATTATGATTATTATTCAACATTTATTATTATATTTTAATTATTATATTATTATTATTATTATTATTATTATTATTATTATTATATTATTTTATTATATTATTATAATTATTATGTATTATTATTAATATAAATTAATTATATTATTAGTATTAATTATTATTATTATATTATTATTTATTATTATTATTATAATATGATTGGAATAAAACATTACATTATTATTAATTATTATTATTATTGATTATTATTATTATTATTAATTATTATTATTTTTGTTTATTATTATTATTATTATTATGTATTTTATTATTATTATATTTATTATTATTATATTAGTATTAATTAGTATTATTATTATTATTATTATGATTATTATTATTCATTATTATTAATTATTAATATTATTATTATTATTATTATTATTATTATTATTATATTTATTATTATTATTATTATTATTATTTTATTATTATTATTATTATTTATATGTATTTATAATTATTATTAATTATTATATTTTATTTTTATTGACTATTTGTACATATTACAAAGGATAATGAACTGCTTTATATTAGGATTATTATTATTATTATAATTTTATTGTTGTTATTATTATTATATTATTATTATTATTATTATTATTATATTATTATTATTATTATATATTATTATTATTATTATTATTATTTTTATTATTATTATTCGATTAGTTATTTTTGTTATTATTTTTATTTTAGGTATTCAATCTGCATTATATTATTCATTAATTATTAATGTATTATTATTATTATTTATTATTATTATTATTATTATTTATTATTATTATTATCTATTATTATTATCTATTATATCATTATTATTATTTTTCATATATTATTATTATTATTATTATTATTATTATTATTATTATATTATTATTATTTTACTATTATTATTGATTATTTGATTATTATTATTATTATTATTATTATTGATGGATTATATTTTATTATATTATTATTTTATATTATTATTATTATATTATTATTATTATATTATTATTATTATTATTACTTATATGTAGTTATTATTTTTTTTTTTCACTTATTTATTTTTTTTTTTTTATTTGTTATCATTGGTTAGTTTATTATTGTCATTGCGTTCTTAGTAATTAAATGTATTTCGTTGTTCAAAGGACCACACAACACGGTGTCTGCAGACAATAGTCATTTCACACATTATTAGCGGAAAAAGCTGTGAATTCTTGGTTTGAATCATCTATAATTAATCATGATGTGGATTTGAAAACTTGTGCAATAACCTATCGTCATAGATCAGTACAGTCTAAATGTTAGTGTGTGCGTGACTTAGTTTTATGCACATGACTAGATTGTATTTTCTAAATTGTTGAATAAACCGTTTATTTTGCGGATAGTGGTGGTTGGCAATTTAATTGATTATTTATTATTATTCCTCTCCTTATCTCTGTTATTTAGTTACTTATTATTTGATTTATACTATCTCTTGATATCATTTCTCGGCTATTATTATTTATTGATTCATTCTATTATTTAGATTATATACTTCATTATTTTGTGAGTGTGTGTGTACGGTTAGACCTCTAATCTAGCGTGTAGCTTAGATTATTTTCGGTGATTCCTTTTTATTATTTGAACCCTTCTCCTGAACTATATGTTATAAATATTTGTCTGATAATATCGATAATGCCAAATTTGGCTTTGGGATCTCATACTATTTCAGGATCAATTATATAAATACCCGTGTGCGTTCAAAATTTACTCCTCCTTTACCTTCTCGTATTACTTTCCTCTCTCACAGACAAATACAAAACTGAGTTGCCCTTATCTCATTACATATATATAATTCCAAATATTGCTATTGTAACCTGCGAGACGTGACAGAGTATTACACTCGTAAAATTCAAAGTAATAGTTTATAATGTATATTGTGTTTATTTTCTGGAATAATATTGTTTTTGTATTCCATTACTCATTTCTTTATTATTTATTAGCCACTTCTGATTACTTCATTATTATTCATATTATTGCATGTGATATTATATGATGTATCAATTTTAATTAGTATTGATTGATTATCTGCATTATTATCTATAATTACTTATATCATATATGATTAGTTAACGATCATCCTCCTTCATCGAGTGTGTGATATTGTTATTCCCAATCTATGTGTTATTTATTATTATTATTAATTATTATTATTATTACTTATTTATTATTATTCATAATATTATAATTCTTATTTATTACTTATTATTATTCATACTAATCTCAGAATTATTCATTGAATTGTGTGATCCACTTGATTTAAATTACGTTATAACGGCTATTTATTATCATTATTAATTATTCATTTCATTATTATTATTATTATTATTAGAGAAAAACGCGCGCGGCGCGCGGGAAAAGCGGAAGGAATTTGAAGCTGACAGTTAACGTAAATATAAAAGGAAGCAAAAATTTGTGTCTCAAATTTATTCGGTCTTCCTTTAGTTAACACAGTCTTGTATACAACACGACCTCGCGTGACTATCATATCATACTATTCTTCTCTCTCAATATATATTATATGAATAATATATAATATATTATATAATCTATATACTAATACTCTACTTTGTATTATACGAATAGTACTATTATAATATATATACATATATATTATATATATAGATTATATATATATATATTTACTATATATATATCAATATATAATATCGCAATATATACGTTAATATTATATACTATATTAATATATTATAATTATATAATATATTAACTTATATATATATAATAATTACTACTATTATTAATATATATATATATATTATACTTATAATTATATATATATATAGTATACTATATATATAATATTTCATATATATATTACTATACTATAATATACCTATTATATGCTCAGATATAATTATTATATTATATATATATATATATATATTATAGTATAATATTATACGCTCTAGTGAGGTGTATGATTATATTATAATATATTACCTTATATATATATATAATATTCTTTCATTCTTTATCTAACCCAGTGGTCTCCAAAGTGGGGTACGCGTACCCCAGGGGGGTACCCAAAATGATACTTGGGGGTACGCCAAAGAAGTAGGTTCACGATCACTTGCAAGTGTATGATCGTGTATCACGTGAGTGTGAGGTTCTGTCAATGTTTGCCGTGTCTTTTATTATATATTATATTATATTATTATGTGCATATTGTTATATATTATATTATATTATATTATAGTATATTATAGTATATTATATTGTGTTATATTATAGGCCTATAGGGGGTACAACATGTAATTATTTTCGTCTTAGAAGGTACGCGATCAAAAAAGTTTGGAGACGGCTGATTCTAACCAATTCCTCAAAATATATTAACAGGTACATTAATAAATAAATAAACAAATAAATAAATAAATTAATACATGAATCTTGTAATTATTTTCAACTATAAATGTAAATTTTTTATAATTACATATAAAAATTTGGTCGCACAATGCTGTGATACTTACATTTAAACAGCCGCATGGAAAATTATTGCAACATTCACAATGCAAAGGGTCCTCTCCATTTACACATGCGATTGCGGGACAATGTATGCCATCACAATCTCCTGGTCTTCGAGGACACCTGTGTATATATATATATATATATATATATATATTATATTATATATATATATAATATATATAATATATATATATATATATTTATATAATATAATAGTATTATATATATACTATACTATTTTTCACTAGTTGCCCTTGGTTAGCCAATATACATTAGAGAGTTATATTTTAATTACACTTTAAAACATTTTAAAAACAGATAAAACTATTTACATACACATGCTTTCGCTCCCGGTTTATCGGGGGCCTCTATCAGGTGACCGGAGCAAAGTGTACTGGATTTTTTTTCATTCCTTCTGTGTATCCCATTCTGCTAATTGGTTGTCCAAAAGATTTTTGTAAAAAGATGAACTTTTCATGATGTTGTTTTGTAGACTATCGATTTTGCAGCCCCCATAGCCTAAATTATAATTTGGGATGCTGTATATGCAAAAGACTTTATATATTTTCCTTTTATTACTATGTTAATATGTTTTATGATACTGCTTTTATTGGGAGTTTATGTGAGGAGGAGGTTTCGTTGGACGTGTTGTGTGAGGGCTGTTTTGGTTGTCTGTTTGTCAGGGCATGTTTATGTTGGTATAACCTTTTGTTGTAGTCTGTTGTTTCACGGTTTCACTTTCACCTATATATTTATCGTTTCAGTTTGTACACGGAATTGGGTAAATGCAAGGTGGGTTTGTATTGTGGGCTTTAGGGGGTTTTAGACTGTTTTAGATTTAATATTATTGGCAGTAGTTATGGTTATGTTTTTTGGAATATATATTTTTAAATGTGTTGTATATCTATATGGGGTATAGGCAAATAGGTCTTATGTTTTGCATTGTTTTTTTTTTTGTTTATAGAATAAAATTTTGCCTTAGCTTTTTTAAATGCTTTGATAATTATATAAGTTTGTATATTCAATTTTTTTTGAAAAGTATTTTTTAGGAGTGAGTTTCTTGTTTATGTGGTTGAGGAAGAACGAGTTTTTAAATAAGAGTTTTTAAGAAAGGAAGATCTCCAGAGATCCCATTAATGAAGCCAGGTTTTTGACCATCACGCTAAAAAAATGTCTATTAAGTGAATTTCCCAATATTTTTGTAGATTTTTTTTGATTTTTTTAAAAAAAATCAATTTGTTTTTGGAGTTTTAATTTTTTTGGTTTTTTTCTATTTTTTCAGATTTGTAACGTCACGCGATATATAATTTGTAACTTGCAAATTATATTTCACGTGACCAGTTACGAACTCTCCAAAAAATCAAAGAATATCAAAAAAAGTCAAAAAATCACAGTATGCATTTTTTTAAAAAAGATCAAAAAAATCATCCAAAATTTGCCATTGCACGCTGGTATTTATAGAATGTTAATAAAATATAACTCTCAGAAACAACGCTCTTTAGTCAAGCCCAGTGGCAATAGTGAAAATAGCTAAATATAAAAATCAGCCGAGAGAAATAGAAGAAGGTATGAGTTGATTTAATACTTGAATACGATATCATAATCTATATATCATATTAACGCTTCATATAGCTATATTATACTGTCACTGTACTTATTATATAAATTATATACTATAATATATAACTATATATATATATATATATTTTTAGTATATCTACTATATATATGTAAACCATGGCGTCTGGTTGGTACTATTATACTCTGTGAGATATATACTAACTATAATATTGATGCATATATATGACACTTATATTACTGTCATCTGCAGTATAGTCCAGCGTATAATAAGCTATAAGTGTATAGTTATAGTGATTTATATAATACGTAATATACGTATATATTATTATATATATTATATATACTATATATTGTAAATTATATACTATAGTATATATAGTACTTACTTAGTATTATATTATAAAGTTATACTTATATCTATATATATACTATATATAATATATCTATAATATATAATCCTATTGATTATTATGATATATAATTATTATACTAAATATATATATTTATATATATATATATATAAAATATGTACATATATATATAGTTAGTAAACACGCCATCCTAGTATATATATATTATATAGATATTATATATATATATAACTATATATATACTATTATATATATATATAATTTAAATATATATATATATATATATATATATATATATATATATATATATATATATATAGCGGACTGAAACCCCTCCCCCCCTTAAGGCATCAAAAATTTTTGATGCCTTAAGCCTCTTATTTTTAATTTATAAGAATAATAAAAGTAATAATCAGAGCAAATTATGATTATATATAAATAGAAATAAGGAAAACATTTTTTGTGATTCGTAAAGATTTCTTAGGTTTAGCAGCTGTTAAAAGAACTAAATGAGAATCTCGAGAGGAGGCAATACTATAAAGGTTGAAATAAATAGAGACTTTCTGATTGGACAACGAAATGATGAGGCAACAACTATCAAGGAAAGTTTTAGAAGTGTTCTTCAATCTGTCTAAAATATTCATCGCATTGTATGTTCTTTGCTCTTCATATTCAAGTGGAGTACAGTGCTTTAAAAACTTATTTGCGCTGTGAAAGCAACAAGAAAAATATTTTAGGTCACAAATGCAGACAATTATTTTAATAGAAAAAAAAGTGGAAATATTTTCAAATATACAAAATGGGCAAAACTAATACGAAATGCGAAAAAAGGTCGGGGGGAATGTAATGATGAGTTGTTGGGATTTACAAAAGTTTTTAAAGCATTTGTCAAAGCTTTGAAAGATTTTGAAAAGGATCAAGATATTAAACCTTCTTTAAAAACCACAAATCTTTTGAAATCTGTAATCACTAGAGCATTTGTCATGTTTAATTATTACTTCAACTTTATTCTCCTTCACTTTACCATTATGTACTCTACCATTATGTACTTTAACATTATGTACTATATTGCAGTCTCTATCGTTAGTGAGAGCAACTGCTCTTGAAATTGTGATAATTGATTTGAAAGATTTTCACACAAAAATTGATGAAAAATTTTCAAGCATTTTCCAAGTTGCAAAAGAACTTTCTGGTAATGGAGAAATGAGATTCCGCGTATCAGAATCAATGTAAAATAAAAGAGTTTTGTTCAAATTGCGAGAATTATTTTCTTCTGAACAGTGGCTCCAATTTTAAAAGGAGTTTCTTATCAGCTCTTGCATGGAGTACTGCCCACATGGGGGGGGGGGGATTATAGTTTCACACAATTTTTGCTTAGAATCGGGTCTTAGGCTAAGAGACAAGTAAACTGTCCCATACTTTCTCTCTCTTGGTTCCTTTTTTCTGTCTCTTTCTTTCTCTGCTCCGTTAATTTTCAGTAGGTGCTAAAATGACAAATGATTAAGGAAGAGAGTTAACTTCTAGCATTTTATCATCCCTTAGTCGTGCTCGTATTACAAACTGTGTATAAGCACATATATTATGTGGATATCGACAACTCATGGTTTGCCCGTGTTGTTGCCATCTTTTTCCTGTAATGTCTATTTTTTCTTCTTTTTTTTTTTGAGGGGGGAGAAATATTTGCATTTGTTTTTCTTGCTGAATATCATCTTTTTCACTTTATAATTTACATCTGTGCTCACCTGAGATATTTGTGATAGGTTGGGCTTTAGTGGATTTGCTTCCCCTCTTTTTTTCTTTTTCTAATAATGACTGCTCCTTCAATAGGGCTATGCCCTATAAAATGTGAAAAAAAAAAGAAATTTAGGGGTTATTAATAAAGGTTTGCGTCAAACTTTAAAAACTTACACATCTTGTTGAGTCGTCAAAGATAGCTGGAGAAAGAAGAATGATATAAAGCTGAGAAAATAAAGCATTGTTAAAGGTAAGTTATTTGCAGGAAGGAAACCAGTGAAATTTTAACACTCTTGTTCTTTTGGAATTGAAATTTGAACTACGCAGTATTTTGGGATCTGAAAACTGGAGTAATTATTTAATTTTCACACTTGCGATCATTATTCAACCAATATATATATATATATATATATATATATATATATATATATATATATATATATATATATATATATATATATATATATATATATATATATATATATATATATATATATATATATATATATTTGCAAGGTAATAATATCCTGCATCCATCCGGCAATTCCTCACTTAATATCCTGCATCCTCTTTTAAAATGAGATGTTGAAGTATTTTCTTACATTTGACTAAATGCATAAAAAGTAACATATTTGTGTCTCTTATCATGGGGAGCTTATGTGAATAATTGTAATTTTGAATTTTGATTTTCAGGAGACGAAAGGAGATATATATAGCATATATATATATGAAAGAAACATATATATATATAGAAGAGTATATATATATAAAATATATATATATATATATATAAAATATATATTATGAGGTAGAGAAAGAGAAAGAGTATATATATATATATATATATATATATAGTATATATATATATATATATATATATATATATAGATATATATATATATATATAAAGAGTATATATATATATATATGGAGAGGAGTATATATATATATATAACTCAGTCAAGCTGCTCATGTTCATAGGAGGATATGAGAAAGAAAGAAGAAGGTTATACATATTATTATACATATTATATATATATACATATATATATATATTAGGTTGCATGGCAATATATATATATGAGCATATATATATATATATATAGTATATAAAGCATATATATATAGAAAGATATGAGCAGGAGCATATATATATATATACATATATTTATATATATAAAGAAAAAAGAGAGAGAGAGACATATATATATATATAGTATATATATATATATATATATATATATATATATATCTATATATCAAAATTATTTTTACGAGTTAATACCACCTTCACTGCACTCGAACAAAAATTAATCTTAAACCATCAAATAAATATAAACAACAGAATAAAAGAAAAATAAGAAAATGAAAATTTTAATCGTGAGATATTAAAAAGAGAGTGGGGGGAAGGCACATTGCCTCGACACTCCCTCGTGTCTTCTTCAGATGCCAGCTAAAAAATAAATGTAAAATGAAAAAGCAAAATTGGGAATCAGGAAGTAACTCAATGAAGCAATAAATATTGGTTAGTGTATGGAGATAATAAATGCATGATACCACACAAAATAAATGAATAAAGGAAATTATTAGTAAATATAAATATAAATATAGATATAAATATAAATATAATTATGTAAATAAATATGGGCAAAGATTAATTTTAGCTCTTAAAAATAATATGATAAATTTTCACAAATATAGAATATACTATAATAAATATAAATGTAAAAGACGTAGATAAATGAAATAAATAAATGAAAATATAACAAAATTATAAAACAAAGGAATATAAATAAATATAGAATATAAATAAATAAATATAAATAAAGAAATATAAACGACAGATGCAACATGGACATGCAACAAAACAACATATTATAACAAAATTAAGAGAACAATCACATAACATGGGACGATCTATGACTAAATCTAAAATTCATAAAAAAATAAATAATTATATAACATAAAATTAACATAATCAGATATAAACGAATAAACGATGATGGAATAAAACATGGAATATAAATAGAAAAATATATAAAAAAAATATAAATAAACAAACAAATAATAATTATAATAATTAATAAAAAAAAACAATAAATAATAACAATAGTAATAAATAATAATAATAATAAATAACAATAATAAAATAATAATAAATAATGGATAATAATAATAATAATAATAATAATAATAAAATAATAATAATAATAATAATAATAATAATAAATAATAATAATAATAATACTGAAATAAATAATAATAAAAATAATACCTTAACTGCGTGATTAAAGGTCTGGTTTGAAAACGGTTTTAAGAAAATTATTTGTTACAAGGTCTATGGTGCAAAAACCTTCTGAGATATGGAAATTATTATGATTTTTAATGAGAAGGTATTCTATTAATGATTTTCAGCTCGGAGGGATGATGCAAAGAAAAATTTTGAGCTGTTCCAATTTATCGGATTGGGTCACTATTGATTATATGTTGATAAATGGCATTTGAATGCCAGACGATTATCACTTTTAGAAAGTTGAGTTTATTCGGTGTTGATTTTGAGGGTCCAAAATAGACAGAGGGACACCATGTGACGATATATACACCTCGACTCCTGATTTGGTACAGCATGTGATCGGTTCCTTGTTTGTTTATATTTATATATATATAGTTATATAGATATATATATAGCAGTATATACATATAGTTATTATTATATACATATATATATATATATTAGCAAGCATATATATATATATTTGCATATATACATATATATATATATATATATATATATATATACATATATTTTTCTTTTTTTTATGTTTTATATCTATTATTTGTTATATATATTTTATCTTTATATTTTATAATGTAGCATTACATTGTCACATATTTCATATTTGTTTTATGCCTATATTTCTGTTTATTTGTTTTTGTTTGTTTGAGGTTGTGTTTAGTTTTTATGTTTATATTTGTGCATATTATGTTAATAATATTTACATTTATACTTACTATATTTATATTTATATTTATATTTATATTTCATATTTATATTTATATTTTCATAAGTACATTCTGTTCTTATGAATTAAAAATTACAATTAGTTTTATATTTTTAATTTACATTTATATTTTATATTTATATTTATATCATATTTAACTAATTTACCTTTATTCATTTATTTGCAATGCTACTTCACATTCTTCATACCTTTCCCAAATCTCACATTTACCTGCCTCTGTGGTTACTTCCCTGATTCTCAATTCTGCCTTTTTTCATTTATATTTATTTTTTTGTTGGTCTTTGAAGAAGTACACGAGAGTGCCTGAAACGCACCTCCTCTTTAGTATTATCCTTTCAATGATTAAAGTACTAATTTTCTTATTTTTTCTTTTTTTTTACCCTTTTCAAGTATTGTGAGGTGTTTTACTTGACAGTGAGGAGAGAGATGATATATATATGAGATATATACATATATATATATATATAAAGGAGAGGATATACGGGGGTTTCAACCTATGTCAAGAGTATGAGCATTTAATCTAAACTCAAAGAGTAAACATCTGCATCCAGCACCCCCATATACTCTTTTAAGATTCGCATCCTGTGATCCTCATCCGCAATTAGCCAATTTGATTGTCCGTATTCAACACTAATATATGGCATATATGAGAAGAGAGATAGGCAGAGATAAGAGAGCAGGAGAGAGAGAGAGAGAGCAGAGTGAGAGACATATATATATATATATATATATATATATATATATACATATATATGGAGCAGCATACATGGGAGAGAGCAGCAGGTTCACAGCTCACGATGTACCAATTTACTAATAACAACCGTGGCGTCCAGATAATTACCGTATTTTGTACCGTTTATAAAAAAACGGATTCGTCTATGTTCAGTGCTGTTTCGTCATTTCAAGCAATTAGCCAGTGCCAGCCTTTACGAAAAGTTCTTTATGTATTTCCCACTGGTAATGACACAAATAATTCGCAAAGCAGTGAGTTCCCTGAATCCTTTATCTCTGGCAAACTAAGAATTCTGTGTTTTACAGGAGCCAATATTAGGAAGATGCCACTTATATATGTTGTATGTTTAAGGTTATGTTAGTTAATACTGTAGTATGTAGTATATGGTATATATATATATACATATATGATACATATATAAGAAAGAGAGAGAGATAAGATAGTGGTGTGGTGTGTGGAATGGTAACCATGCCACTGAATCAGTTTGAATTCTCATTTTATTTTGGCAAACAAAAAAAACAAAAAGAATGAAAAGAAAAAAAACAAAAGGAAAGTATTCCCTCAGGTGGGCACGCGACTTGGAAGAGAGGAAGATTGAAACTGCAGGAAAATGATGAAGGCAACAGTTCAACAAACAGATGTACCGGAAAAGAAGGGGCAACCACAACGAGGCAAAACCCTTTTATTCCAATATTCAATATCACCATGGCACCTCTATTTTACGAGTACGGCAGTGGTTGAGGAAATAAACAGGTCACTGTCTCAAGCTTCAAAGCATCTGCCGTTGTAATACCTGAGAGAAAGAGATTTGGCAATCAATGACACCTCGCCGGAGAAAAGAATTAGAGGCATTGGAACAGTTTATAGTCTTCTTAGCCCTCTAGCCTCAGTAATACTTATTCCATAAAGGAGGGTGGAACCGATCCAACCTTCTAAATCGCCACAGTATCCTGCCAGGGGCGGCATTCCTGGTACAATCCGGAGTACCTGATAAAGAAATCACGGAATCTGAACAGAAATTCTTTTCGCAGCTCATTGGCGACCTACCAGCAAACCGATTTGAAAACAGACCCTGGAAGATAAACTTACATCACATTTATGTTCAAGTCCAAGAATACGCTGCTATGGGTGAATAGAGCGGGTCGAATGGGATAGGAAAAAAGTTGGGAGGTGTTTTGAGAGGAAGATATGAAAGAAGTTTAGTTTTAAAGAGTCACCACAAGAAGTGGTTAGCTCACTGAGATATCCCGACCACATTGGCAAGAATTGGATCGGAAACTGTATAGCATTTAGTGCGAACTCTATATACAAACGAAGGAGCACATTTGTAATGAGTGGAGGAATGGAGAGCGATCACCTGCAGAGTGAACAGAGCAGGGAAGTCCGGGCCAAGAAGACCGTTAAATGAAGAAAGAAAATAAAGGTGGAGATAAACAGAACCCTGAGGAACAATTCACAATTAACAAGAAAGGAGGAAGAAGTTGCTCCATCACAAAGAGCTGAAATGGAATGATCTGAAAGAAAAACTAGACAAGAGTAAGCGTAAGAAGGAGTGAACTAAAAGGAAGGTGGAAGCTTAGAGAGTAAAGCGATGCGAGTCATACCCTGTCAGAAGCCTTAGATATCATTGCCACCACACAAGACTTCATAGTCCCTGAGGGCAGAAGAATCATAACTGATGATATAGCAGACATATATATATATGAAGTGAAGGAGAGTATGTTATATATATATATATATATATATATATATATATATGAGTATGAGATATATATATATATATATATATGAGGAAAGAATATATATATATATATATATATATATATAGTATATATATACATATATGAGTAGTATATATATATATATGGTTATTATATATATAATTTCTAAACCATTAAGATATTCAGGTCGGAGTTTGAGATCGAAAGAAAATCTGAAGAGACCTGACGGATTTTGAAGATGAATCTTATCTGACCGAGGAGGATTATTGATCTGATCTTAATAAAATTGTAAAAATATTATTTAGCTTAGTATTAAGTCAGTGGAGCTGGTAAATATAATAGAATGTGATTTTAATAAAATATTCAATCCAAAAAGCAGTCTTAATACTTACTGTTCAATGTTCAATTTAATGTCCAAGAGAACATCAATAACAACCCGTGAAGTGGAGGAACAAGCAGAAGAAAAGAGAATTCCCAACACTAATGCCACTGCGAAATTGGCCTCCTCCACTACTTTATAAATGGTGAACCCAGACGTTGAACCCCCTCTCAAGACCCAGAGGAAGAAGAAGAACACCCCTCTCAAGAAGATATCTTCAGAACACCAGCAGACCTTAGATGAAGAATAACCATCGTCTTCAAGACCACTACCGACGATGACGAACAGCAACTTTCAGCAGAAGACTAGTCCGATGAAGAAGCATCCAGCACCATGCGAACCAATGTAGACGCAAACATCTGTCTCACTCTTAATACTCAGGCATATCAACCTCAGTTTAACAGGGCTGATTCCTTCGTCACTGAAATCAATTTCAAGCTGTCACAGTAACGAAAATCCTCAAGCGACATCAGACTGACGAAGACGAGAACAAGTCTCACCGTTAATCCCAAGCATATTAGCACCTGTTTAACGTGACTATTTCGTTGTCTCTAATACCAATTTTAAGATAATGATTCCCTTCAAGCAGTATGCAGATCGGCGGAGGCGGGAACATTAGTCACTCAATTAATACCAAGGTCTACCAGCATTAGTTTAACGTGCCAATTTCCGCCCACACCAGGCGCGGCTTTACGGAGGAAGCACAGGAGGCCGGGCCTCCTCTAAAATAAATAAAAGTAAATAAAAGCAACTAATGTAATAAAAAAATTCAAATTACTATTTATTACTATTAAATTAATGTTTAAAATTTTATACAAGGACGCTAATTTTACGTTAAAATCATTTATTTTCTTCCGAAACATTATTTTTCATATAACTGGACTGGAGGGCACTGATTTGTGCCTACTAGAGAGCTTACATTATAATGCTTTAAAAACACTGGTTGTCATGGCAACGTAAAATAAACCTTATTCTTGTTTTGTCTATTTTGAGGAGTTTTCCAAAAAGCCTCCTTTCGAAAGTCATAAAATATTAAATAAATCCTCTCTATATATATATATATATATATATATATATATATATATATATATATATATATATATATATATATATATATATATATATATATATATATATATATATATATATAGAGTATATATATATATATATATATATATATATATATATAGGATATTTGTTTAAAAGCCACAACTCATATCTCTAAAACTACTAATAGATATTAGGAAAAGGAATGTATATTTGTTAATCCTGGCACATTTTAGGCAGGAAAAAAAAAAAAAAAAAAAAAAAAAACATTCACGAAAGAAGAAGCTAAAGGGGAAAAGAAATACAGTAGGAACCCTGTAACTTTTTATTTATGAAATTTAAAAAAAACAAAAAAAACAATAAAATAAAATTTGATATTCTTATGTTACATTCATCCTATATATGGACATATATATATATATATATATATATATATATATATATACATATATATATATATGGAGAAAAGGAGATATATATATATATATATATTATTTGTGTAAGGTATTCTATTGTCAATGTGGGGGCTCTCGAGCTTAAACACCAGGGGATCGCTTCCATACCCTGGGGAGGGGCGGAGGAAACTCCGCGTGCGACACCCAAATACCAAAGGAATTATTCATCTCTCTGTAGTTCCCTTGAATGAAGACCCTCGGACTCCGCCACGTGCGGTATATCCTTGGTATTCTTTAGTTAAAAAAAGCAAAATTAATAGAAGTTCATTTATTTTAACGAGTAACTACTAAAAGGTCTCTAAATAGGGTTTTTAATCATATTTACTGTAATTATTAACAATACTTTTTTTTTTTTTAACATTTTCCAAGTAAAGTACTAGGATTCCAAAAATGTATCTCCCTTTTTCACGTAGCTATTGTACTTTGAGATATACTTTACATTTTCCGGCACTAAAATTGAACCAGCATTCCAGCAATGTATTCCTTTTCCCGGTAGCTGTTGTAGTTTTTTTGAGATATGGATTGTGGCTCTTCAGAGGCTGACCTATACATATATATATATATATATACATATATATATATATATATAGCATATATATATATACAGTTAGCAAAACATATATATGAGAGCATATATACATATATGGCACAGATATATATAGCATATAGTCTACATATTATTATATATATATATATATATGGTATATATATATTGTATCTCTATCTATATATATATATATATATATATATATATATATATATATATAACATTTTAATTATTTTGAGGTGCCTCCCCATGTTTTCGGTTCACGAGCCGCTACTGGCCCACACAATGGCTAATAACTATTCTCTTTACGGAAGGACTCACAGTTTATTTCAGATGAACATTCATTTTTGTCTCTTAACAGGGTCCAATATTGGAGTCAGCAAAAACCCATTTTTACCCCCACCTAAAAGTGGACATAAAATTCTTAATTTTCAGCTAATTTTGATGGAAAAAGAAGCAAACTGTAGCTTTTTTGAATTTGACTGTGCATCGTATTAAATCAGAAGAAAATATAATTGCAGATTTTCCGAGTATTAAGATAGCTCAAACACCCTCTTAATGACAATCCAATTTACCCACTCTTTCAACTTTTGTGGGAAATGTAAATATAGGTTCAGCAACAAGCTCTTTTCTGAAACAGAAGTGCTTCCAGAAGTATTCTGTGATGATATCTTGGTTACATCAAAATTTCACCCCAACAGAATTCTTCAATAAAGGATTACCGTTACGCACTTGCACAAATTTTCAATATTTCAGCGAATGAAGTATTTAAGCTATTTTAGTGCAACATTGACAACAAAGAACTGCAAACATCACAAGAAACTGATTACAAGCTCTGAAATATTTAAATAACCAAGAAAATGCTAGTTTTAAGCTAACTTAAAGACTCTTTGATTTCCCTTTGAAAAGCAGAAGCCTCTACCATTGTGGAGGTAATTACTAAAGAATTTTTACCCATAGTTGGAGTTGTAGGAACTTTACGTTCTTAATCTTGGAGGCCAGTTTACGTTTATTTATTCAAGAGTATTTGTGAGGAGCTAGGATCCCAGCATAACTTTACCTGGGTCTATACCCTACAGAATAATAGCCTCGTAGAAAACTTACAAAGGACAGTATAAAACCTCTACTTACCATGCTATGGGTTGGAAGATGTGAAGTATTACTGGTTAGGTCTTCTCCCCATAAAGTTATTGTGTCTAAGCACTACCCCATTGATTTCGGAAGGAGTCACCCCTGCCACCCTAAGGATGGGCCAAATTTCAACTTTCCCTGGAGCCTTAATAAAGTAGAAAGTTCCGGAGTTTCTTTCCTTATATCCATAAAGACTTGCGCTGAAAAATTAAACTTTTTCTTAAGACTTCTTTTATCTCCAGAATTTTCTGTCAAGAACCCTAAACTATATGTGCCAAAGAGTCTGTAAAATGCAAAAGTTGTACTCGTCAAAAGCCAACAGTATAGTAGAAACAAACTAGAACCAGTATATCATGGTTCCAATCCCATAATAAAGTTATCTAGCAATAATGTGCACATACATAAGAATAATCAAGTACAGCGTGAAAATTTAATAAATATAAAACATAATTTTATGTTAAATAATTATTGTGATGAACTAGATGACTGTGGTGCAATATTTTCAAAGTGCTAAAACTATATATTCTAATGCCAGTATATCCTTGTGATATAAAGAGGAAGTTTGTATGCAAAATGTTGATTAATTTTAATTAAAGAAAATTAATTTTATTAGAATGAAGTTTCCTATCTACCACTTTAAATTTCCCTAATTCTTCTATTCTCTTAAAATTATGTTCTGTAGAGGTGACTGGGTTGTTCAGGTGTACAGAGATTGGCATCGTTCCACAAAAATGATGGTCGCTCCCGTTCACGTTTCTCTTTGAAAAAAAAAAAAAAAAAACACTAGCCGTTCTGTTCCATCATTCCTTTTTGAAAATTGAATTGGTCGTTACATCGTTCCAGAACGTGTTTGCGGTCGTTCACGTTCATCGTTCCATGAGGGATTTTACTTTTATGGATGCAACACACACTGCCAGCTCTATCGATAACACTGGTCAACAATGATTTTGGAACTAAAACGGGAATAGGTGTTCTAGTCGTAGGTATAGTTGTCCTGAATCGCGATGATTGTCAGTCGAAAATGAGATCACGTCACCAATTGTACGTTATGAGTCATTACTGATGCAGCTTAAACGAAAAATCGTTGCAAAATTATATATGTTCTCGCTGAGAATTTTGTAGTATGCTCGCAGTTACAGAGTTGTTTTCAGTGTAAAGGTTGTGTCTGTGTGTTGTTAGTCTTTTTTCAAATATATATATATAATATATATATATTATATATATAAGTATAAATCGTCTACATCTACATACAAAATCCACTGTCCAAAACAGATAAGCTATATCGAAATTATGACCGTATTACTTCACCTTACTCTGCCTCAGTAAACACCACTCACACAGACACAAAACAAACAGACGCTATTTTATGTACACCAGCAAGATACAAAAACACCAGTATGAGCGAAACGTATGTTTAAGCGCAATACGCATCAATCCTTACCCGCTAGACTACCTCCACCAATTAACAAGCAAGCGAATAACCACACTCAACGCCACGAATCCTCCGAAACTCTAATCCACAAGACACTCATCTCTCGTCACATCTCTCACTACAATCATTGCTATCACATCACTTACAACATCCTCTATAGATAATTCCAGCAACTATCCCATAACGACTCTATACATCACACCCCATCATACGCATACTAATGAATACAGCCTTACTCTCACTTCTACCCTAAATCCGCCATACCATCCCAGAACAATCGCAACATCAACTCAAACCACACACACAGTCTACCATAAAACTCCAACTATCAGACACATTACACTAGATCACCCTAATCCACCATCCGATCCTGCTATACACCTTATACCACACTACTCTCCTCAACTTCTCAAGACTCATTCCTATATCCATCCACACAATCCACTCCAACTCCACTACTACACACAAACTACACAACATAGTAATCTACACTTTACATACTCTACACACACCCTCACTACTACCACCTCCTCCCTCCTCCCCCACCCACCCACATACCAATCATGATCCAACATACAAACATCACCATCCCCTACACCACTGTCGACACCACTCACCTCAATCATACCACTATCACAAATCCGGCGCATCTAGCTCATCTAACCATATCTACTACTCTCGCTCCTAAACTAATATAACTTCATCCTAATCCTATCGCCCTGACTAACATACCACACAATACAAATAATCAGCCTACACCACAGACCGACAATCGCATGTCACTCACGCTAGACGCAACTAATCCACTACACCAATACGGGCACTCACTCTAAATACCAACAACCTCCTGCTCCACCAAACCAACTAACCAAAATAATAGAACCACCTAACCTGATCATCACATCTCTGCACTCACATCTAACAGACACACCCACAACCCTCCCTCATCCCAACATAGCCCAATTCTCAGCTCACCAGTATATCACTCCAACCTTCAGATCTAAATACTCTATAAACTAATCACTATACCAGCATCATCTCCTACATCATGATCTTCGTCGAACTACTCAAGCACTCACACATTTATAATCCCCGACAAAACGCATAACCTCCCACCTCAATATCATATCCTCAAGTCACCTTGCTACTACTACCAACTCATCAAATATCACACATAACTCAGCGACCACTAAATCACACTACTCTAACACACCACCCCCTCCACGATATCAGACAGAACTGAACCCATCACACTACATCTCATCAACACCTTTGCACTAAACTAAAACAGACTCATACCCATCTTAACTACACTCCAATATATACACCTAGCTCCCCCTATAAACATATATCCACTCCAATCAATCACAGAGACATCTCTACTCACAGCGTCTAGACTATAAACCCACACACATCCTTCGACACTCACCTCACCCTAATAACAATCCACAACTTCAGCCTCGACAACTCGCGCACACACCAACCTCCACTCTCCTCTATAACGCCCACCTACCATAGAATCTCTATAGCCGTCAATAATCCCAGTAATCAGCATCTAATTACGCCTAGAAACACATCTCACACTAATCCTATTTGCAATCCCATCTAGGACTCGTATCCTATCTCCCTTATTCTCTCTATTATCACAACTCTACAATCATAAACAACTTCATACATCTTGTACTCCCATCTAACTCAAGATACGATCATACTCTCATCGACACTCCGCTACAACCCTAACCCCCCCGGCACACCCGAATCCTCAACGCCGAATCTCATATCCACTCATCCTCACTCACTCACTACCATCTCCGCAGCATAATCATAATTATCAAGACAACACTCGCTACAGACGAAATCTCTACAGTCCAAATACAGACTCTCGACTCCGATAACTCCTTATACTCCATCAATCCTCCCACATCTCACCTCCTACATATATCTATACTAACACGGCAAGAACAGTATATCTACTCTCCCTCTTACACTCTACTAGATGAGCACTTGTCATTTCAAAGACATACTCGCCCCAACGATCTATAGTCACTGCTCACTCAACCCTCTGCGCACGCTATATCCAATCATCAATCCACACATGCTCCTTCATTCATCTTCGACTCAAACTATACTGATCATCACTCGATCATACGTCTCACAAATCGTAGCTTCAATACACAACCTACTTAACTCCTACATACCACACCAACACCATAGCTCACACAGCACTATAACTAAGCTCGCACATATCAAGGCCTAACTACTCGCTAAAATAACTATCACGACACCAACATACTCTCACTCCCTTATCACTCAAATCTACTAGGACTCCAATCACCTCTGCTAGCATCATCAAGCCCCCTCAACACTCCCTAAACCCGCGTCGACATATTAGCTCCTGACATATTCGATCATCTAACTTAAACACTCCAGCACTCCAGATCTCCATCACCTGACACGCAGCGCACATCACCTCCTACCTACTACACACTACCCTAACAAACACAACCCTCCATACACAACTAGCTACTATCCGCTTCTCGACTACTCTCCATATAAGGTTCATTACGACTCTCAAAGTCTCATATAATTATCACTCCTCTCTTCCCATCTTAGGTAACGAACGCTCCACTCATGCGACACACTACATATACCCACGGTCCTAAGTCACATACTAAGCACTCTCTCTCATCATATGCCTATATGATCTAAGACACTGGGGGATACATCACCTCCCCGAGCAAATGCTCGATATGCACAGCTAGAATATAATTCCATAAATTAATAATCTTCATACACCTATCAAACGCCTTAGTCACATCACAACAAACTTATCATAAATTCCTCGAACTCCACCCAAAGCTTAAATCCAGACCAATATAACTGACACACATCCTACCCCTCCATAGTCCATAACAAGTCATTCTCACGGACAACCGCGCAAACACTCGACACACGACATAACCATCGAACTCACCAACCCAGCCACCATACACTAACAGTTCCTCACCTATGTCGAATGATAAGGAGCAATCACCACGAGCCACTATCATCACCGGCATCACCTCGCCCATCTCCTTGAAGCCTTTCAGCTTGCCCAGATCCATCCGCCCTCAGACGTGACCACGGGGCGACACTACAGAAGTACACGGCACTGATAACTAACTCACACCTAACAACCCACTACATCATAACTCATGCTCAATAAAACAATCGATCCCTACCACATGCCTCTCTCTCATGATTCAACAATATCCTCACACCCCACCTATACCAACTCGACAATAGACGCCAATAGAACTATACTCTTCACCAAACTAAACTACTCCTAATCCATCATCCGTATAATCAATACTCCATAAACTATCTTACCGACCCTAGCACTACACACCTCTATATACCACATCAACGCAATCGCCGCACCGTCCTGCCATGGCAACTTCCGGCACTCATCATCTCGACGCCACTTTCACATACTCACCTAGACGCTATCTCATAAACCCACTATCCTCACTCATCTGACACTACCGATCATATCAGACCTACAGATGAAACATCTCAATCACACCAGACAATACAACACATCAACATACTCTCAAAAATGATAGCTCACTCCAGCTATCTAGTCCCAACCTCATCCCAATGAAACAAAACACCTCACACATACACCGCCACAGCCTATTCACAAATACTCTCACATATACTACACATACACTATACACTAAACCAACCAAAACATCAAACCCTACAAATACAAATGACTCATATCTCACCAGTACTCTCCACACCTCAAAAACACCCCACCAACCGTCCACTACCAAACCCTTCCTACAACTATCATGCACATCTCCCAAAACTTCTACGTCTTAAAACACCGATACCCTCCTATCACATCTATCCCTAGCTGCATAATACTAATCTCATAATCCAGCTCACAAATCCCTCTCACGCGACACACCATAGATAGCCCTAAGACATAAAATTCTTACAATGATTCAATCACGAATCATACTGTCAACTCCAGATACCCTGCCTAAAAATTTCAACATGAACGGAACTTCTATACAACATCCCTTCCACAATACTCGCCTACCAACCTACCTCAGCCTACTACCCAGCAAACTTCAACACACTCAACCAAATCCCATCACTCACTAATCCACCTATCAAGGATACACTTACATACCCTAATATCATCTGCTCAAGCAGCCACTAAACTAATCGCTACCCATATCCGTCATCAATCACATATCTCAAATCACCATCCCACTCATCACCGCATCATAACCACCTAACATCATCCATCTATATTCAACACAAATAAGAAATCACTACATCCGAAACTCACCCTATTACTTCAACCTCCTCCTACACCACATCACCACACCTCTTAGTACAATACCAACAACCTAATCTCAACCTCTTATCCTACTCATCAGATCATCTACGATCCTATTCAACAACACACTACTGGAAACTATCACTATCACTACTACATACCCCCTATCCCCACTACTCAGCATCCGATCCTACCAATGACCAACCACACAACCACCATACAAATTCCTACACATAATCCACAACTACTCTATCTCCAGACAACTCCATCTCTAATCCCCAAACTACATACATCACCACACAAACTATCAATCGATCTACCAACACAACTCACATCTACCATCACACCTACTCTCATCCCATAAACCTCAAACTTTAACTGCATCTAACACTCACCTACACACCACCCACTTAATACTCCCACCGCAATTATACTACAAACTAATCCAGAAAATCACAACTACCTCAACATAACCGCATACTACATCACAATATCACTCACCTCCAAAATATCTAACTCACAACACTCACCACCTACCGGACACAACAACGATCACTTCTCCTATTACTGTACACTCATCCTACCATAACTCACTTTAGACATCAACAAAGGAAATATCAAACATACAGCTACAGCTCATCGTAAATAACCTCACTATCCACAACACCGATCTTAATTACACTACAATCTCCGACATATCAGAATCAAAATACACAACACTCCATCAACTATACAACTCAATACCTACTCAACACGACACTCACCTAAACAATAACGATACCCTCCTAATTATAACCTCCACAACTACTACCCACTGTCTTTCGCTACAAACTCAACGAATCTACTATTCCCCATCACCTAAATCGCACCTACAAGATAAATATAATAACCACCCGATCTACTAACTACAGCCTCCTGCATACCAGAATCCACATAAATTAACCTCATCACTCGATAATACACACTACATACAGATCTCCACAACACAACTACACCCAATTCTCCTCACCACTCCCCCCTCATCAATTACACAATCATAACCATACTAGACCTCATCTCTCTACATCTATACGCATATCACACTTCTAATACGAAATACAAACAAACATCCATATTACCTCTAACGCTCATCCACAACCAATACTCCAACCACATACTTACATCCTTAATCAATCAAAACATTACATATATCAATCATCATAACACCCCATCCCCTAATATACGACACATATTTCCACACATCTAAACCAAATACTACATATACCCAATTCTCTATCCATAACTAATAAAACTCTTAATCTTACTTACTCCCACCACAAACAAGATACTTACACTACCTCCTATCCACCATACCTTAAACTCAACTCATGAATACCACAAAAATAATCACTTACACAATATTCCCGCTCCACTCACAACCTACATCTACTCCGGATGAATGAACATACCCTTACCCCACAATAACATAACAACATTCTACCCACCACTATAAAATACCCCTCCCCCACAAATCCTACACCATAAGAAAACCCTCCAACAACCACTCCAACCCCTAACAATCAATACCCAACACACTCACCACCATCACCAACTCTAATTACATCAAGCAACAACAACACATCGCATAACAGATACTAGCGCTCAAACATATATAAATTCACTTCACAACATACCCACCACCTCCACCTAAACAAACCACAATCTTCACATATAATAAACGCCACTATACAACCAACGTCCAACAGACACAACATCAACACCTTCTGCACACACGCCTCATCAACACATACCAGACCCTACCCCAAAACACCAAAACCCAGAACAAACAACTAATACCTACCACACAATATCAACCAACTACCAACTCCCAACTATCCCCACACCAACACCAAAACAAAAACCCGACCACACAAACCACAACAACCACAACCCCAAACCTACAACCCGACCACCACACTACACTCAACGCAACACATCCTGCCCACAACCCACCGTAACCACACTTAACCATCCTAAATCCACCCACACGTACATCTACAAACTCACCCAAAAAACCATACACCACAACTGTAACAAAGACCATCTACCAGCCTACCCAACTAAAGCAACACTCACCACCAACAGCAACAACACACCACAAACCACCCACACAACTAACCATCACGACCAAATACCCACCCACGAAACCAACCACCAGATACACAATAGCGAACACACCCCCAGCACCAACACCCGGCCCCCCACAAAATAACACACACCGCCTACAACCCAACCCAACACAAACAACACAACAAAACATCAAAACCTCAAGCCAACCGCCCAACAAACACCACCAACACCTCAAACTCAACAACAACCTCACACACACAACAACACAACCCACACGCACAAACAACATCAGCAAAACAACCCACACAAACCCACAACGCAACAACGCAAACAAGAACCAACACACAGAAACCCCCAAAGAACACCAAACACCTAACGCCCACCAACCACCACATGAACACCACACAAAACTAACACGAACCCAAATCCACACCAACCACCTCCAACCTCAAAATCAACTCCCGTACAACCTCCACAACACTACAAATAATACCGACCACCAAAACACTCAAAAACTCAACACAACACCACACCAATACAAAAACTACCACCCCCACGACACTAAATAACAAACCACACCAACCCCGAGCACCACATCTACAAAACAACTCAACTACATATACCACTCAACAACAATACACACATACAACACCCCACAACGAAACCCCCACTCAACAACCCACACACATCATACTCACACAAACTAATAACACCGGAAAAACTATCACTCACCAACCAACCCCCCATACACCCTAAACACCCAAATACAATCCAAACACACACCATGAACAAGCTTCAACCCCCAACCATAACCCGCCCAAAGACAGCAAATAATACACCACCCGAACACCGCGACAACACCAATCATTATCTACTATACCAACCTATAAAACAAATACCCAACATAAGCAACTCACTCACCTACATCAACCCATCATCACAACTATACAAATTATAACACCCACAGCTACCCCAAATAAACCCAATCAATAAATCCAACATCTAACTCAAATAATCACGCTCAAACAAACCAACAAACACCCACCCTCTCAACACCCGTAACAACACACCCCATACGCACTACCATATAATACACACTCACTACTGAAATAATAGCACAACACACACCACCACCCCTCACATACTCATATAAGCCCTACCTCAATAAAACAACGCACCCTAAACAACAAATTACCCTAGTATAAATGACGTGTTTGAGAATTCACCTACCTTAAACACTACACTCCTCACACCAAACATACAAAATCAACATAAAACATATACAATCAAACAACCAACATACCACACACCATACCCACACATACCTACCCTCACCCAACTATATATACCCCGCACCCTATCAACGCACACAAACCACCAAAATTACCACATATACCCCAACCAATACACAATATCCACCACTCATACTTAACATAACATCAGACAATATAACAACCTACATCCTCACCATCAATGAAAAGGAGCTCATCAAACTGCTCCACGCTGTTGAAAACAGACCCACACACCATACATAAGCCCTGCATAAGACTAAACTCACACAATCGTTCTGAAAACCCAAGAAGAGAACAACGGGCGGCACGTACCAGACTGCACCCCACCCTAAGAATTGGCGCGAGAGCCACCGATATTAACGAACACTCGGCATCGACGCCAAACCCCACCACAGACCAAAAAACAACACCAGACACAAACCTGCATCTGGGCACCTCATCCCGCAGCCGGCTACGACAAATCCCGGAGCTCCAGACAACATGCCACCCCCTAATCCAACCAGCCACCACCCAGACCAACTCCACACACCACCCAGCTGCAACCCACAACGCTGACCGCAACCACCGCAGAACGCACACCAACCGAGAAAGTCCACTACAATAGAAACAACGAAAACTCTATCACCTCAGATGCTCACAGATCGAGAGCACAGCGACCCGCAACACCAAAACTTCAAAGACCACGCACACTGAGAAAACAACCACGGACTTCGCACAGAACTGCCATCCGTCCCCAAAATCAATCATACCCAATGATACGACACAATCTCAAACCGTCCTGTACACAAATCCCTGACACCACTAGACAAGCACGCGCACAACAGTTACCACGGGCCCGATATCTAACAGGCAAAACATTATCCCACCTAAAATCACACAACGACAACCACACACACAACGCCAGACCAGCTCACCCCATCTCATCCAGCAAGCAAGACCAGCATGCAAGCAAGCAGAACACACAACTACCATCAAAAAATACATCGACAAATGAGATCAAAACATAAGCCCAGATCGAATATACTCAACACAATTAACTAGCTGCGATACCAACACAAACACAAACAACCTCTACACAACAAAAATCGTCTTACACCACACACCGCCGCACACATCCGAACAACTCTTGACGAACAGCACGAGACGCAATAGCTTGACAGACTAGTCGTACTCCAGGATATAAGAACATAGCCAACCTACACAACCCTTACCAAAAAACTACACACATCCACCATGGGAAACGCGAATCAAAACCTCCAACAATATGCACAGGCGTTCAATGTCTCACGCCTGACTATGACCACAAGAACCCACCCTCATACAGAAATCGAACAGAATCAAAGAAATAGACTCGTAATGAAACAATCACGAACGCCACTGAGCACGACGTACCAAAACCAACCAACTCCACATAGTCGACACAACAATGACACAAATGCAAGCCGATTTACCACATCCTCGATCAGAAGCACACACATGCTAATGGACCTATACACAACCAAGAGTAGTAGCCGTCTACAGATCGCCCACGACCCCCTTCACTTTCACATGACGCACACACACAAACTAACACAAACCTAACACACTACACCTCAACCATCATCACCCGGCCACCACCATATAAAAACAGAAACGCACGACAACACATAACCACACAACCAACACCCCCACAAACAGCATAATACATAATATATCCGACATAATTTCTACCAACCAATAAACTCCCTAGACACTAACAAAACAAGCACAGCAACTATCACATCACCCAGACACCATACACCTAATACACCAACACCACCCACCAAATACACATCAACTGACCAAACATCACACTCAACTAGTAGTAATACTATTAACCAAAACATAAATACCTATAACTTATATAAAGTAACTAAACACTGAACAATACACAAAAAATACTAATACTAAATATATTAATTACAGCCCTCAAAACACCACATTACCCGTAGTCATTCTTGGGAGAATCACATAATATCTCTTACTAAAACAATAAAAGTCCAAGTACCTTACACCCGATGTTTCGTAATAACAGCATCTCTCAAACTGATTGTCACTTTTGACCTACGTCATCATTAGACATCGGAGACAACCTTACTACTGAACACGTCACGGAACACCACCTCAACCTCCACATTGTTAAACAACGCGCCTTATAAACCATTATTTCTAAGTGTGCGCCACCTGGCAGTGACCAGACAGCACTCACGACCCAATGGGCACACCAACAATAACATAGCCATCGTACGCAATAGCTTGTGCTATAACCGATAAAAACACCAACACCGTCAAACACAACGTGAATCTAACAAGATGAAACACTAGCGCCACTGCCTAACTGGAAACCACTCGCAACCCGCATAGTAAAATTGGATGCGAGCAACGAAGCAAAATTCACCACAACTTAGCAACATATTGCATTCACCTACGCCACTACTTAACAAACATGACACTGTATGATAGAGCTCTCAATATCAAAAACTTCAAACACGCAAAACAACATCTACCTATAACGCACAACCACATTCGTCCAGCCAGCGAAGACCAGTCCACCAAATGATTGAGAACTACGATTCTCCATATAGCACAAGACATTACATTAAGCAAGAGCCTCAACTGACATCAGAATGTACACAAGAGATTTGTTTATCTAGATAGCTACGGAGCTCGGAGTGCAGGCGACTATGCCATATATCCAGACAGAACCAACTCTCACCAGACCACACGCCCCACCACCGGCCGACACACAAGCAACTTACCGCAACGCCCGAGAACTAAATGATCTAAGCATACCAAGAGAGTAACCGCATTTCGTCAAAAAACAGCATCCCAAGCTAGAAATCTACTCAGCAGATCTCACGCACTGCAAGAGAGCATGGAGAAATACCTGGTACCACTAATCCAACAAGCGTTCAAATCATTAAGACCAAATACACATACATACATAGAACATAGAACTATTAGCACACACGGGACATCTCTGTGAGGCGAAGAGAAAATATTTTACAACAGAGATAACATTAAATATGTATCCACATTGTTCCCGATGTTAACTGGCACTTATGGCGTGAGCTTGGTCATTCCACGTACTTTAGATGGTGAATGGCCGCTTATTTCATAGGCGCTTCAAACAAACTAGCCTAAACAACGTCATCTTATTGATAACTAACATTTCCTCATTCCGTTGGCGCATATTTAGCTGTTGGAAGAAGGAAACCCTATGAAAAAGTATGTCCGAACTACCTTGTAAGGCTTTAATATGTGTATGACCACACCATCCTTATCTGTTGTGATCTGAAAGTTTTTGGGGACTTCTTCTTGGTCTACAGGGAGGGATTCCACAAAAAACATGTTGTTTTTGTGTTTCTGGGCATCAGCCGGGACGGAATAGCTAAAGCAACATTACGTACAAAAAAACATGGAGAGAAAGAGATATGGCTACCAGGAAAAAGAAATGTTAAGATATATTAGGCATTATAGATCCTAAGCGAGTTATTTTTTACCACCATTACATATTAAACTTATATCTTGATGACAGAATTTGTGAAGGCCAGGATTAAGGAAGAGATGGATTTAAAGGTATTTATGTGACGGTTTCCGTGGTTAAGTACGCTAAATTGAAAGAGGGCGTTTCGTCGGACCGCCGAAGATTCGACAACTACAACGTGACCCCATTTTGACAAGAAATTAAACCACGATGATGAACTATCTGCATGGAATTCTTTCAAAGACGTTATTACAGGATTCCTTCGAAGTCCACACAAGACTTTTACAAAGACACACAAAAATAGCGAATCGGACGCCCCCAAAAACCCTATCAATACCCAGACATATGAGCAGAGCCAGTTATGCTTAAGCTATAATTACAAACAGACAACCACCATAACACAGGCCTGCAAGACACTGTCACACTAAACAATACAAAGCATACTTCTCCTACAATTTCACTCTGACAACCATACTAACTCATATCACCAAATCTCCGGCGGACCAGATAACAGCGCACCAACCACCATGAAACAAAGGTGAACAGCATACACACCAAGAAACATCATATTACAGCAACTCAGCAGCAACAAAACCAAGTTATCACAGGGAGCAAGACAACATAGACGACAACGAACAACAATAAGCACGTCCACACCACCCACTCAGACGTCCCCGAAGTAAACTGCTCTCTCTCTCACCTCCAGACAAACACACCATTACACAGAATAAAACAGTAAAAGTCATCACCCATCGCAAGTTCACAACCACTGTGGCACAACATTCCAACATGCCAGAAAATTAAGATAAATTAGACATCATTTTTTATGTAGGTAATGATGTTATAGCATAACCACCACATGCTATCACTCCGTGACCTCATTTCCCCCCTCCGATAACTGTAAATACCTGCAAATAAACATCAATTAAATTTTATAGTCAAGTTCATAACTCAACCACAATGTTATCACACACGCAAAAATGTTTGTTCTGGATTCCCTTTCTTTGCTCCTTCAAATATCTCCGCTTTTTTACGTAGATGTCTCAAATATGTTTTTAAGAGTCTGTGGCGAATCGACTGTATTTTAGTGTTCCGACGGCACGGAAGTATTTAATATCTTGCATCCCATTTATGATATGGTGGTATTACGTTACACAAAACATATTTTTCTTGGTTTACTTCTGACTTTTTTTATCTGCCTTCTTTTACATACACAGACATATCATCATCTCGCCAGATTATCAATATACACAATTCATCAGCTATACATCCTCCATATCCGCATTCGACCAGCTCTATAGGTTGTCTAAACACAACCAACAACGGCACAGGAAGTACATTACTAGAGACTCTCACTTCTCACGGCACACCACTCCACCACACAACCACAACACACAACGACAACACCACAAAACACACTAATCAAACACAACACACCCCAACATGAAACTAATGTATAGGATTTTGTCACTGTACATTAAGCAAAATATTGTTTATCCCATTCAAAAATATAATTGTGCTAACCAAGTAATTTTTCTCGTCTACGCAGATTTCTGTCAGCTTACTTTTTCATCTAGCATCCCATGCAATGATGATTGGTAAAAGATGAAACCACTATTTATGACATCTCATTTTGTTGTTAGTTACCTGACTCCTCCATCAAACTTTCATTTCAGTTCTCCTTCTAGAATACACAATGCTTGCGAGGCAACAGCTATTTAAAAATCATCTTTATACTTATGCATTTCCAAATTAATGTTTTAGTCATATCTCCATAGCCTCGACTCGCTTATTACTGTGTTACCCGATAGCCAGACTCTCTCTCACAACACAACCAATACAAAGTAGAAAGAGCCAATAACACTACAACATATACTCACAATGACCGACATACGTAACACAAAAACGGCTCCAAACAAATAATCTTACGACACAAAAAGTATAACAATTGGAATCTGCATAAAACACTGAATGACAAACCCAATCGAAAAAAATCGGCAAGACAAGATAAAAATACCATCTTATACCGAAAGTATCACACACCGGCTACAACCACAAACCAAACAACCACACAAAATCAACGTCAACACCACCCACACACCCACACAGTGCCACAATTTCCAATGCACCACACCACACCAAACCGTCTAAACAACAAAACGAAGCCTCGATGCACGACTAGACAAGAGAGCGAGCGAAAAAACTACTAACACATAATCACCACATCATTTCCGGATCTGCCACTTCACTTACACACCAATCACTGCAACTGAATCAACACAACAAATATATAAAAAATACAGAGAACCACAAACAACAAAATCCCTCTTTATTTAGCTACCAACATTGAGAACTGTCCCAATCCAATCCTCTCTCACTGATACCTACCAAAATACACGCAACTTAGCGAAAGGATCTCAAACCAATATACCTTAGGTTAAACTAACATGAAGCTCTAGACATAAACACCTCAAAACTATTACGTCATACCGCAAAAGTTCCTCACAGAACTCTCAATACTTTCGGAATACATGCACCCCCATCCGAAAAAAACGTACTCAGCTTCCCCTAATATTGATATTTCCAAGTCACGAGACAACAACACCTTTCCACCACAAATTTATGGTTGGACTCATGTCTAGATGAATAGAAAAAAGAAGGTGGTGAGCGACCCCCAGATAACTACACCTAGGTGATTATAACACACACCCAAGGCCTATTTTTCATCGAAACACGTCACATCTAAATATACATCACGAGTCGACCAGCTGCTACGACTCATCTATAATGTAGCACGAGAAGGAACAATCCCCCATTTAATTACCACACCCCACAACAGCTTCACCACCCACACTACTACCACTTCCCTAGCGCACATCTACCATAAACTACCCGAGTTTAATCTCCAAGTTGCGCAACACACCGAGCAGTATCGACTACCATGACACGTCACCAGGCTCACTCGAAGTCCTGAATTCCAAAGCACCCGCCTCTATACACGGTCAGTAACCCGACTCTTCTGCGAAGCTGCGCAGATTGAAACAGGTTTTAAACAAACATAACTATAACACGATACATACTACACATAACCACCCACATCAACTCAAACCACACTACTATGATACTACACACAATAGCTCATAATATAACACATACCACCTATACACACCATAAATCCTACCATACACAAAACCACCCACCATAGGCCTTTATATATACAATAAAATATATAAACTATATAAACCTCATACATCATAAAAGACATCACTATAAACTCATACACCACAACCCAAGCAACATAAAATATACTTATACAACACCCCTAAAATCGATATGATACTATATACCTATTTTCAACATAAAATCTACACTTACTCCATTATGCTCCACCAATCCACAAATACATCAAAATAATAAACCCATAGCCAACGCGCCACAACACACACACACCACCAAAACACATACAGTACATAACATAGCACAAATATACCGACCCACACACGCACACCTACACTCAGACTCAGAACAAGTAAACATATAATACTCCCTACAGAATAATACACACATACTACTCAAATAACTCCTACACACTACTACAACACCTCCATAACTCCATACAAAATACTTACCCATACAAAACCTATAACAATACTAACATAAATAACTAACATCAATACCTAAAATACCTATACGTTAATACATAACTTTCACTAAATACACCATATCTCCGTATATGTAAAATTAGACAACAAAGGGAAACGAGAACGGAGAATTCTTTCGTATACTTAAGCGGGAGGAAAGTTCTGTCGTTCGGTTCATTCGTTCCAAATCGTATAAAAATTTGCGCCACCAACAATCACCATCAATGGTCGCTTCCGTATTCTATCGTTCCAAATCACAAGAAACGGCCAGAAAAGGACACACACGCGGAGAATCGTATACCATAATGAACACTAGTTATTCGCCCATAACATCCTGCAAGACACATCAATGAGAATCCAACGCCTAACAAGCTCTGACACACTTGACGACAAAAGGCAATCACACCTCTGCACAAATAACGAGTAACAAAATGACACTACCGAACCACATGGGCCTCACTACATTCTTATATCAACTAGCAGTCACTTTCCTAGTAAGCGAGACGGCAAACTCTACACTGAGCACTCAAAAATCCGACCATACATGACTAAACTCAATCCGTTTTAACACAATGTCATAAACCAAACATTATCTCGCATGACTACCGTCACTCCCACCAGTATATATAAACTACTTGTAATGAACACACTACAGACACAAAGTACTAATAAACTAGTTCGCAATAGACAGACTCTCAGCACAATTATAAAAAGCCTTAAGAAAAAGTGCATTTTTGACAACTTATTTCTTATTTTTGTTTTTTATTCCTCTGAATCTTTGTTCCCATCCAACAACATGCCAAGTTAAGTAAAAAATAAGTAAAAGCACACGCCATCACATGTAATCTTAATAATCTGTGTAGATACACAACATAAACTAACCAACATACTCACTAAATACACCTAATACAACAAAAAAACCATCCACTCCCCACACTTAAACAACTACAAACACCTACCATAACCACTACATCAACACATAATAACTCAACTCACAAAACTAATTCCATCAACTATAAAACACACACAACACAACCACTATCACACCCAAAAACCACCACATACATATAACCCAAAATAACTACTAAATAACGTAAACATACTCATATAAGTACTAATATATATACGTAATAACTATAACTCCACATAACCACCATTATATATATAATTATACTATATATATATATAATATCATAGAATATATACTCCATCTCAATAGGTGCCAACCCTCATTAACACTAAACTTACTACAACTAAATAACTAACTAACACTATAATATACCAATATATAAGATATCATAACCACACATCATATCCTAATCAAACAAACAAAACAAACATACATCAACATCAAGCCAACTCTATCGTTTCAAATAATGAGTTCCTCAAACTACTACTAATCTCTATAACTAGGTTTGCTAAATTATTAGTTACATCATAGAATATAATATCATATATCAATATATTTTACTATATATATAATATATTAGATAATATAATATAAATATATATAATATATATATATATATATATTTATTAAATATATATATATATAATATCATATACTATAATATATTATATATATTTATACCTATAAATATAACATAACTTTACTATATATATATATAATATACTATTATATATATATACATATAGAAATATATATATTAATACTAAATAGTATATATATTTATTAGATGGCTCTAAGTATTGTGATTAGTAAAATATTCGAAAAAATTATATTTATGTCCATATCTTATGCCAAATTGCGTAAGCAAAATTGGACATAAGCAAGAACGAAATTATAAATGGCTTTTCGCTTGCTTTATCTAGAAGGATTCATTCGTTTTCTAACTTGTATCATCTCCTCGACTTCACTTCCTCTCTCACAAAGAAATGAAGATTCAAGGAATTCAAAATCTCAGCAAAGAGAGGTAGAATCTTCAGGCTAAGTCTGCTACTACCGAATCGACTCACGAAGAACTTAAAAAGCTGAAATTTTCAGAAAGGAGCCCTCAAAGCGGTGCGGGCGGACCAAGCCAAGACAGTTCTGGATACGCGAGAGAGAGAGAGAGAGAGGAGAGAGAGAGTGAAGAGAGAGAGCAGAGAGAGAGAGCAGAGAGATGAGAGAGAGACAAGGAGAGACGACAGAGGAGGTAAGAGAAGATGCGAGGAGTAGAGAGGAGAAAGAGAGAGAGAGAGAGAAGAGAGTAACCTCAATCAAAAGGGAAATCATCGTATTCGTGTTTAGAATGAATTTTAAATCATTTCATCCAACTATTAGAGGCCTCATCAAGAAAAACAAGAACCAAGAGTAATCAGCGAATGACGAGGTTTTTCAAAGAAACTTTTAAAACGGCCCCTATATAATATGGGGTGACCTGGACGAAAACACAGTGTCGGGGAGGTCTTCTGATACTCGATCAGCATTAATCACCAGTAACTACTTTTACAATGCCAAGACAACGAAATATTGGATGACTTACACTCTCTCTTACTAATCCCTTCATCCTCAAGAAGAAAAAAGTTTGTCGTCCAAAAGAAAACAACTAAAATGAAGGAAAAGAAGAAAAAACAACAACAATACTAAAAAAATCCCAAATCAGAAAAACTCCAAGAAGATGAATTAAGCGAAACACAAACGGCATTATCGATACGGATCCTTTATCGATTTCTGCAGGAGTGTGTGAAGTGTGTGAGTGTGATGTCGAAACTCATTTTTGCAATTCCACTGCACGAGACCGCTGTTTATTCTCCTGCTTGCGGACATAGACTGTGATGAATTAATTCGAGTAACCATCTCCTCATTTTGTTAGGCCGGAAGCGGAGACTGAGAGGAACTTTACACCATTGGCGAAGAAACTGGAACTGGTATCTTCACTTTCTCGAATCGCCGTGTGCGTACACGGTGTGATCTGCGCGTTTGCAAATGTAGCTCGCAGGTGGACAGTGGACGGCCCAGGTGTGGTGACTGGTTGAACCTGCCTATTCAACCCAGGAGGTGAGCAGAACAAGTGTCGTGTTTGTGGCGCAGGATTTCCCATGTTGGTGTTCATCCAAAGTGTCAAGCTTGCTCTTCGAAAGCGAAGGGGAGCGGGGCAAGCTTTGGGCCATATATGGATTCAAGATATGTCAGTTTGAACTTAAATCTTGCTTATCCAATGTCAAAATTCCCACTATTCATCGTCATAGCTGAGCTCAGTAGCAAAGTTGCGGATATCTCTAATTTGTTATTATAACCATATTGTATACTTTTTGCATGGCAAAAGTTTGATAATGGTTTGTTATATCTACACGGAACTATAAATAAAAATATTTTATATTTGAATGTACATTTCATTTTTGTGTATGAGCAGTTTTGTGGTATTTTATGGCATTCAGAACTTATCTGTAGGTATGCTATATATCCCGGAGTGTAAATTAGATAGCTTATATTTGAATGTTCCTTTCATCTTTAGGCAGTAAACATTTGAATTTTGTATAACCATGAAACCTCATGCATTCAAATATTTGTATGTATGCTTAGATCTTCGGATTTTGTAAGATATGCTTTTATTTGAATATACTTTGCATTTTTTGTATAATATTTTCACAGTTGTTTCACAGTCATTCCCACATTCATGCTCATAATATATAATATATGTATATTATATATATATAATAATAATATAATAAAGTAAAAATAAAAGTAAAGTAAAAGTAAAATTCAATGCAAAAATATCTCGTAAAGTAAAATGAAAAATGTAAAAGGTGAAAAACCATAACATTTAAAGAAAAGGATAAAAGAAAAGTAAAAATAATAGCAAAAAAAAAGTAAAAGTAAAAGTAAAAGTAAAAATAATAGCAAAAATAGAAGTAAAAAGTAAAAGTAGAAGTAAAAATAAAATTAAAGTTAAAATTAAAATTAAAATTAAAATTAAACAAGCCTTTGGCTTGCTCCTAACGGAGCAAGACTTGTCCATGAGCACGTGCTACGCACGCGCCGAGGGCTCGCTTCGCTCGCCCGAGGAAACCAAGCCGAAAAAACTCATGATGACAAAATTGTATTGAAAACCGTTACGTTTTTCTTGCTGTTTATATTTAATATGATATAGATAAAAATGGAAAAGTAAAAAATAATTTATTAATTACAACTTTTCATTAAGAATATAGGAAATCAAAATGTGGCCGGACCGTAATGGCGAAAGGATGGTAGTTTAAAAAATATGTTGCTCCACATCATTCAACAAATCGATACGAATTTGGAACGTTTTTTTGCATGTTTAAAATTAATAGGATATAGAAGATAAAAGTAAAAGTAAAAGTAAAAGTAAAAGTAAAAGTAAAAGTAAAAGTAAAAGTAAAAGTAAAAGTAAAAGTAAAAGTAAAAGTAAATAAAGGTAAACAAATAATAAAATAAAATAATATAATTATAAAAATTAAAATAAAAAAATAATACAAAAAGTAAAACAAAAATATGTATAAAAACTACAAAAAAATATAATAAAGTATAATAAAATACAATGAAATAGAATAAAATATTATAAAATATAATATAAAAATACAATAATAATATAGTGTTATATATAATATATAATATACTATATATAATATATCATATCGTATATTGTAGTACTATATATCAATATCACTAGTTTTAATGTATATAATCTAGTATCAATGCCGCTATATCGAAATTAGTATATTATATATACCTATTATACAGAATATAATATATATATATATCTATATATAATATATTTTATTATATATATATATATATATATATATATATATACTATCGATATATAGTAAATGTATATCATTAATATCGATATAAATATTATAATAATATAAATATATATATATAGTATATATATAGGTATATAACATAATTATAAATTATATAATATATATATTAATATATATATATATATAATAATATTATATATATTTATAAAATAAATAATTATAATATATACATAAATATGCTAATATATATATATATATATATATATATATATATATTATATAATATATATATATATATATTAATAGAATAATATATATATATATATATAGCTATAGTATAACTTATATATATATTATACTATATATATATATATAATATAATAATATATATCATAATATATATGATATAATATATAGTGTATATATATATATTATATATAATATATAATATATAATATATAATATAATAATATATATATTATTATTATATATATATACTGATAGATGGAATGAAATATATATAACACTGGTTGGTCTCTTTCCAAATAAGGAGCAGAAGAATAGAAATATTGACCTTTGCTACAGGCTGAATTCAAACAAAAAATGACCACACATATACCAATTAAGGATCAATCAACCGGGATCAAGCGTTAATTGAATCTCAGAATGCCGATTCCCAACATGACTACAATTAAAATTCATTGAAAAGCAGTAAAACCATATATAGCACTTATATCGACACAAACCAAAAAGTAGAACTAACAGCAGGCGAAACAACAAACAAACCCCACACCAGAAGAAGTACCACACACCCTAACATCATCGCATAAAAATCCAATAACCTACTATACCCAGCACAAAACACCATACTTATAATAATAATATATATATATGACTTAGACGAGACTCTATAAGAATAAATACATACTATAATAATAAATATATATAATAATATATATATAACATATAATATATATTTTAAAGTTCACACCTCTACGGGCAATAGCCCTATTCAAGGAGGAAACTTTTCTAGGTAATTGTTACCAGGATCCGAACTAGGGTTCGAACCCGCGACCTTGCCATGGCGACTCTGTCGCTCTACCGTTTGAGCCACTGCAGATATATACCTATATATATTAATATAAAATATAATATAACTAAAACAATATATAATAATATACTATATATATATATATATATACTATATATATATATAATAATAATAACTATATTAATTATATTATATATAATTAAACATTAAATTATATATTTATATACTAATATATATAATATATATATATAACTATATATATATTAATATATATATAATTATATATATATTGATTTATTATTTAATATCTATTTTGCACATTTAAATGTTCATTATTATACCGTGTTTACTATTTTGCCTATTTTTCAACGACTTGCATAATATAAATCCTCTCCTGAATTTCAGAAGATGAATAGAAAGTGCAAGGAAATGATCCTGACCGTTCTTGTTTCATTTCGTGGGAAGTTCATCTCCCCGAACAGAAGATGGATATAACAAACCTTTGTTAAAAAAAAAACTACTTTGCTTACTTGGGAGTAAAACTTGGAGAAGTTCAGGATAAAACCTTTGTCTCATGTCTGCTCAAAAACGGTTCGTTTGAAGGTTTAGGAGAGTGGAAAGGGAAAACAAAACACTCTTCCCTCTGGTGTTCCAATGGTGGGAGGGAAGGCTAAGATCCTGTATCAGTGACTGCTTTACTTTCTGCATGACGAACTTTAAGCAGTATGACATATTATGAATGAAGTTTTCTTTATTGTATTAAAAAATGTCACAAAGGTTAATTACAAGTTTCCAGATATGTTCATGTCTTTGTTTCTTTTTAGGAATAAATCGAAGAACAAGCAACACGTAAAATGCCTTGAAGTTGTATATGCCATAGAACCTGTACCTTAAGTTTTAGGTATACCAACTCCCAATTATCAAGACGAACAACTTTCTTGATGAAGGCATGAATTCGCGAATGAATTTCTTCAAGCAACTTTCAAGGTAAATAATGCTGATGGTCTCCCTAGTAATAGACAGCCAACTTCTGAATGAATCAACCTGATGCCTGTAAGGAATCAGAATAATAATAACAACTTTGAACTTAGGGAATTTGGGATGCCCAAAGAACAGCTCAATTGCTGAGATCAACGGCTTCGCGAACCCACCAATTTGTAAGTCTCAACGAAATAACAATTTTATTCGGTACCGCCATCGTGAAAGGGCACGTTTCGGAAAGTATTATCACTGCGAATCAATCCAAATCTCTTACTTACTGCAATAATGTAAAAAGGTCTCATTAACGAATTGGGTGTGGAGTATGTTCCTGTAGAATGGCGACTTTTCATAGACAGTTCCACCAAAAGTTTAAAAGCAGTACTTCTTAAACAATGGTAACAAGAAGGCATCTGTTACTGTTGGTTTTTCAGTGATGCTTACTGAAACATATGACAACCTGAAGCATCTGATTCAGGTTTTAAACTATAACACACAAATTGGAAGAGTATGTGAGCATTAAAGTAAAAATCATACCGAAAATTTCAGAAATCTGTATCTATTTATTGAGAAAGAAATGAGGGATCTTTTATGTTCAATAGCAAAGTAAATTAATTTACTCCATGTTTTCTTTTTATAGGTAATATCTATTCTGCTGGCGTCAACAAGCGGTTACGCGACAAAATATCATGTTTCCCACTCTGAACACCCAAAATTTTTTTTAGTGTTTGGGACGTCTTTTCGGGACAAACTATCAAAGAGTAGGTTCTGAAGCAAGTGTTTACAAAGGTAAAGGTGTTAACACTAAAACCGACGCCAATGCCCTTCAGGAGAAAAAAATGGAACTTTTGAACCAGGTCATCCCATGTTTTGTAATTCACCCTCTAATCGAACCTAAAATGTTTGTACTCCCACCATCTACTATTAAAAGCTTGGGAATATTAAAGTTTTTAATAGAAATCTCCATCATATTCTCTTTACCTGGAAAATTAGTATTTTTAAAAACTCAGTGGCTGTGAAATAGAAGCCAGGGGAATCTTCGACGTGGTCCGCAAATTTAGAAGCTTTTGCAGATTTCTCACTTCACTGATGGTTATGGTAACAAACGAAAGAAGGGTACTTTGGCTCTCTTTCATAATGCTGTCGGCCCGGAATCCCGTGAACACATTTCTAGAAATCGACCGAATACAGATTACGACAATGTAGTACAACGAACTCTGCAGAACTTTCAAGCATTAGGCGCAAACTGTCAATTAAAATGCCTTTTCTTAGTTCCCATTTAGCTACTACTTTCCAGCGTACAACGCAGAGAATTACAGTGAGGGTAACACCCGTGTGAGTGGTCTCCCATTCCAGGATATTAATACTAGTGATAGAGGAAAATATCTAGGCCCATGTTGGATAGTGAATATGCTATGCCAGCGATACTTCTTGTTGCGGTGCTTAAAAAGAGCACATATGATCATGTATCCTTTCCTTCCTTAGACAACATAAAGATTTAAGTGGCTATAAGGCACATTATCATTACCCTAATAATTCCTCTTCCCTATCATGGTCACGGTTGCTTTCTTAAGAAATGCAAAATCATCGTGTTTTTTTGGATTTAGAGATGTTGTTGGACCGTTAAGTTTTTTTATCTGTTTGCACCTATTTTGTCAATTGATATATATATATAATATTATATAATATATATATATATATATATATATTTATTATATATTATATTATATAATATATTATATTATATAATTATATATGTATATATTACTTGTATAATCTATACATATATATATATAATATATATAATTTAATATACTATATTATATAATTATTCATATATTCATATATTAATATTTATATATACTATATATATATATATATATATTATTCTAAATAATATACTATATATATATTCATATATATATATATATATATTATATATAATATATCAATATACTATATTTCTATTATATATATATAATTAATCATTATATATATTAATATATATATACTATACATATATTATATATACTTATATCATATATATAATATATCTTATATAATATATATATAATTAATTAATATATTAAATAAATATATAAAATATATGCTCAAACAACATACCAAATGGAAACAGGCGTTAAAAGTAAAAGCCAATGCATTATAGTTTTCTTAAAAATAACTACTCTTTTCCAAATAAGAAATATCGAGATTTTCGCTTGTTTTCAAAAAAAGTGAAATTTTGGCCAATATATATATATATTATACTCTATATATATATATAAATAACTGGGACATAGTATATTATATATATATTATACTTATATTAATATATCTTAATATATATAATATATATATATCTATATATATATATACTCATATACTTGCTTCAAGTGTAGTAACAGACATAAATTTATTATATTGATAGTAATTTATAATATATATTATACTTAACTATATAAGGTTACTTAGCTTGACTATATATATATATATTATATAGTATTTTATATAGATATATATAGGTATCATTATATATAATAAAATATATAATGTATATATCACGTATAGTAGATATATATATACATCAGGGGCGGCTCGTGGCCTGTTGGCAGGTTTGCGACAACCACCATTTCTTAACAACTTGCATGTTAGTTGTATGCCACATATTCTATTATTTCTTCTTATTCTCTTTGAATTTTTTTAGTAGTGGTGATAACATATGTAAGAGAAATAAATTGCATCTATTTATAATAACACGTGCCAATCGATTATGTATTTGTGAAAAAAAAAACGTCATCAAACTTTAGTTAGTCCAAATGTCAAACCAACAATGATTGTTGGCGACACTTTACAACAAGCCCTATACATTTTGAGGAGAAAAATGTGTGAAATATGACCGCTTGGACGCTTTATACCTACAACTTGCTGTTGCATATCAAGAACAACGCTTTGTTTTCAATACGGAATATTCAACAATTATGATACGAAACAATTCGGAATAATTGACCTCATGTTCCCATAATTTTAACGTTCTCGCGGCGACAAGTTTATATCTTTACATACGTCACTAAGGTATGTATGTGTTAGCGGTTTGAAGATCTATTGACTTTATTAGTATTATAATTCTCTGCTCTCTTCTCTCTCTCTCTCTCTCTCTTCTCTCTCTTCTCTCTTCTACTCGTTCCTCTCTCTCTCTCTTCGTGCTCACTCTCCTAATAGTATTATACTTATCTAATATCGATAATAAATATATATTATGATATACTTAAATTTATATATATATATAATATATAATTATAGTTATATAATATATATATAAATATATTTACAGTTATTTAATATATTTTATATACTATATTATATATACCTCTACATATATACACAATGCTATTACTGTGTATATATATATAATATATATATATATACTATACTTATATATAATTTAAAATATATATATAATATATCATTGATCCGATTTCCGCCTCCAGGTACGTTGAAGCCAATTTTTTTTTTAATACTTAACATTTACTGCCATTGAAAGAATACTCTATGGCGGCAATATGCAGTTTCTTTATTTCAATTATTTTAAGTAATAAATATGCAGGTGAAATAATAATATAACAAACATTATTACATTATAATAGAGTTAAGTTAAGGTATTCATCTTATACTTTAGTTAGTTTAAATAGACTTTAACTATACATAAGCAAAGGTTAGGCTATGAGATTTAAATTAGATTTACAAAGATCATTGAACTTTTTATTTTTTTAATATTACTTTAGAAGTTGCCTTAAGGGAAGGATAGAATACTTTCGAGCGTTTATATAATTATCACACTTACAATTTTATACGAAATGTGTTCAGCTTATCTTTTTGATCGTAAGTATCTATCTATCTATCTAATATATGGATGATGGGTAGGAGTGATTAATCGACATGATCATATATTATATATATTTATATATTTCTATATAGAGTATGTAGATATATATATATATATATTTAATATTATATTATATTTCTATATATATATATATATATATATATTGACTATATATAGAAATATGTTATATAGAATTATATATATATTAAATATATATATTATATAATTATAATATATATATATATTATATATATATATATAATATGTATATATATATATTGTATATATAATAGTATTATATATATATATAATAGTATATATATATATAATTGTTGTTGGTGTGAAATATCAGATGCAACCACCTATAAATTGTACGACGAGCCGCCCCTGATATTATATATATATATGTATATACTATATATATATATAGTATATATACTAGTATTTTATATATAGTTTTAAGGATATTATTATATATATAAATTATATGAGTGATTATATATATATATATTAATAGTAATTTAAACTTAATTATAATAGTATATATATATATATATATATACTATATTGGGCTCGTAAAATGATTTACATTATTTTAATTTCAAGAAATTATTAGATTTCTTATTGGAAAATTGTGTTTAATATCTTTAAACCAAATGCATATGGCTTTTACTTTAACCCTGTTTTCATTTGAAGTTGTTTGATTATAATTAATATAACTTTTAATAAAAATACACAGTTTATACTATAAGCTAATGATTGGAATCTGATGTTTCACAATTTTCGGGTCGGTTTCCATAACCAATTAAGTCACAAAGAAAAAAAACATAGACGCTGTGGGATAAAATGTGCGACTTACATTTTCGGATTCAGCGTGTTTGAGATGCTAAAAATCAGTTAACAAAACCCAAACCGGCTAAAAAAAGTTTTAAAAAGAAAGCCAGTATGTAAAATATAATAAAAATAATATATATACATATATATATATATATATATATAGTATATAATATATAATATATTGTATACAGCATAATACAAATACTAATAAATATATAATAGATATACATATAAATAATATGAAATTAATATAACATGTAATATAAATTATATATAATTAATATATATATAATATATTAGTATAATAATTAATATAACGGGAATATAATATAATATTAATATAATATAAATAAGTAATAAAATAATATAATATAAAAATAAATATAATATAATTAATATATAAATTATTATAATAATATTATAATATAATATAATATAATATATAATATAATATAAAATAATATAATATAATATAATATAATATAATATAATATAATATAATATAATATAATATAATAAAATATAATATAATATAAAATAATAAAATATAATATAATATATAAATAAAGAAATAAATAAAGAAATAAAATAAATAAAATAAAGTAAAGTTAAAAATAAAAGTAAAAGTAAAAGTAAAGGTAAAAATAGAAGCAAAAGTAAATGTAAAAATAAAAGTAAAATTAAAATAAAAGTAAAAGTAAAGGTAAAAGCAAAGTAAAAGTAAAGCTATAAATAAATTTAAAAATACAAGCTAAGTAAAAATAAAATAAAAGTAAAAGTAGAGCAAAGGTAAAAGTAAAAGTAAAGGTAAAGGTAAAATTAAAGGCAAAAGTAAAAGTAAAAGTAAAAAAAGTAAAAGCAAAAAAAGAAAAAAACTGAAAGTAAAAAAAAAATAAATAAATAAAAAAAAATAGAAAAATAAAAAATAAAAAAAAATAAAATAATATAAAATAAAATAAACTAAAAAAATAGAAATGAATAACAGGATTACTACTAAATTTAGAACCAAAATAACAATAACAACACAATAATGAATAAATTAATAATTTTTAATAATTGATTAATCGTTATGCTAAAAATAATCAATTAATAAATTAGATAATAATATTAATAATATAATAATTAATAATAATAATTTATATATTAATATAATATAATAATAATAATAATATTATATAATAATACATAATAATAATAATAATAATAATAATAATAATAATAATAATAATAATAATAATAATAATAATAATAATAATAATAATAATAATAATAATAATAATATAATAAATCAATAATAAATCAATAATCAATAATTAATAATAATATAATAATAATAATAATAATAATAATAAAATAATAATTAATAATATGAATTAATAAATCAATAATAATAAAAAATAATAATAATGATAATAATAATAATGAACTGATAATAATATAATAATAATATAATAGTAATATAATAATAATAATAATAAATAATATAATAATAATAAATAATAATAATAATACATAATACATAAAATAATAATAATATATATTAGTAATATGATAGTAATAATAATAATAATAAATAAAATAATAATAATATAATAATAATAATAATAATAAGAATCAATATAATAATAATAATCATAATAATAATAATAATAATAATAATAATAATAATAATAATAATAATTAATAAAATAATAAAGATCAATAGTCACATAATAATAATAAATAGTAATGAATATAATAATAATAATAATAAATTAGTTATAATAATAATAATAATAATGTAATAATAATAATATAATAATAATTAATAATCAATATTAAAATAATAATTAAATAAGAATAATAATAATAATAATAATTAAAATAAAATAATGATAATATAATAATAATGATATACATAAATAATAATAATAATAATAATAATAATAATAATATAATAATAATAATATAAATAATAATAATAATCAATTAAATAATAATAATAATAATAATTAAATAATACATAATTAATAATAATGTAATAATGATAGTATAAAAATTAATAATAAATAATAAATAATAATAATAATATAATAATCAATAATAATTAATAAAATAATAATAATAATAATAATATTACGAATCGTATGGAATAACAATAGATTTAAATAATTCTATAATTATTATTATAAATATAAGCAATAAATTAAATATTAATGTAATAATATATTAATTAAATAATAATAATAAATAATATAATAATAATGAATGAATAATAATATATAGTAATAATAATAATAGTATAAAAATAATAATAATAATGAATCATAATATAACTTATGAATAGATAATAATAATAATTCTTTTTTTAATAATATAATAACTTTCTCCAGGAACAGAATTTAATTCATATACTTTAGATAAATTAGATAAATAATAATTAAATAATAATAATAATCATCAATTAATAATAATAATAATATAATAATATTAAAATAAAAATGAATAATAATAATAATAATAATAAATAGAATAATTAATTATAAAATTTATACAAATAGTAAAAAATAATAATAATAATAATAATAATAATAATAATAATAATAATAATAATAATAATAATAATAATAATAATAATAATAATAATAATAATAATAATAATAATAATAATAATAATAATAATAATAAATAAATAAATAAATAAATAAATAACAATAAAAAATACAAACATCAAAAAGACTCTTTCAGGGTTGGACTGCTATTAATTATACTCTTTAATTAGTTGGTTCTAAACTTTACAAATGTCAACCTACCACAAATAAATATATATCATATATATTATATTAGCCATATATAATATATATAATATATATATACTATATAATAATATAGTAAATGTTTTTAATATTTTGTTATCATCACTCATTTTCTAAATTAGAATAAAGGAAAATTTAAATTTTATAATAATAATTAAAAAATTTGTAATTAATAATGTTTATTGTGATCTTATTTTGTAACTATTGTTTGTTACTTTTTTTAACTCATTCTTATAACTTGATCTGGATGAATAAATATCAACAATCAATTAAAATTTCATTTCTTGAAAACCTTGTTATAACTTATATGTATTAATTAAGCTAAAACAATTAATCAAAGGCTGCAGAACCTGGCAAAATTTCTTTCCGGCACCTCTCCGGCTCCGGCTCCGGCTCCGGCTGCCGGCTCCTAGCTCCAATAGCATTATAAAAATTCATCGCCTCTATCTCGGCCGCTTCTAAGCACTAACAAAAATACCCCCACCTCCGGAGCGGACTCTACGCTCCGGCTCCGGCTCCGGCTCACAGCTCCGTCTCTCAACTCCGGTTCCGGCTCCTAGTTCTAACTTCTTTCTTCCATATAGCGCGGTTCATAAAATATCAATTAATGCGCTTTTTACAAATTTTTATGGGGATTGATGAAATTAAAATGTTTACCTTAATGACATCTTTATTAAGTATAGTATTAAAACAGTAATCATAAGTTTCATCTATAAAAATAAGTGATTTTAGTCTATACTGAAAAAAGAGTAAATTGACTTCCTCTTAAATTTTCATCTAATTTATTTTTAGTTTAGAACGGTTGAACGTCTGTTCATTAAGACAATATTGTTATTGCACACACGTGATCTAAATATTTGTTTTTAAAACCTGCGCGTAAAAATTTATGTTGTCAGTTTCTATTCTAAAGTTTAATAAATCAAATTCCATTCACTTTGTACAATAGAGAGCTTCCTGAACACATTTCAAATTTAGATTTTATTCAAGGAGTCAATTCCTTTTGTCTTTTAATTAATATTCAAACTATATATATTTATATGTGACTTTATATGGAATATTTTAATAATAGTACTAGAAATGATATTACGGGACCTATATATATAACTATATGATATATATATAATATTAATAATTATATTTCAATAATAATAAACCTTATCATAATTATTCCCTATCTCTCTTCTTTTGAATGGCGTATATATGCATATATTTATAAAAATATATAAGTAATGTAATTTATATATAATAAGTATATAATAATACGTAATAATAAGATATATTATATAAACTATAATATTATAATAATCATATATATTATATAAGAACAATACCACTATTATTGCAAATATAGGTTTTTTATAATATTATATAAAATTTAATCTATATATATATATATATAATATTATATATATATTATATTATAGTTTATGATATATATAGTATATTTATTATATATGGTAATATTATGGTTTTGTTTTATATTGATAATATTTAAGCGTATAATAATATATAAATATATATATATATAACTATACATATATATCTATTATATATCTATATATATATAACGTAGGTTATATATATATATGTAGTAGACTTCATCTTGATTCTAAAAATTTATAAAATAAATTTTTCTTTGAAATACTGCCTTTACATATGTAGACATATAAATTTATTCAAAACTATCGTTTCTTAAAAATGAAACGTCTTCAATCAAATCCTCCCTTAACGACTCCTGTCCTTGAATCCCGATTTTATTATTTTAAAGCAGGAAAATAAGCTCTCAACATCCACTTGAGTAGGAGGCAAACCTGATAATTGTAGTAGAAAACCGCATCTTGCAACAAATAGTCACCCTACAGGATGTGATAGCTATGTATTGCCTCTTTTAACCTGTTTGTTAACTCTGTTTCCGCGGGTCGATTTTCATTATTTCATCTAATGGCTTTATGGGATTCTATTTTGTATTTTTGATACCGATTTTTAGGTTGAAGGTCTTTACTGGTAGATTGTCTTTTTTCAATCGCTTTTCGGCGGGATGCTCCAGTTGGTCCCATTGCCTGTCAACATTGTCTTCTGAACTTCAACAGTGATAACCACAATGGAGGATTCCTGAAACTGTTCTGGCACCATTAAAAAATTAAATAACCATGGATCAGCATAGCACTCCCTGCCTCACCAAGCTAACTAATAGTTTATCAGCAATCACTCCATTCAAACTCCATTATTTCTACTATACTTCTTCACTTGATTCATTATGCAAACTTTGATTTTCATTTGAGTGGTTGAGAAATTCAAAAGCTAATACCTGCCACAGAGCTTACCATATAATCCTTTGTCAGTACGTCTGTTGCAGCTTCATAAAACCTAAACACAATTTATCTTCTTAATTTGTTTGATGTGAAAATTTGATCCACTTTAAGCTTATCATCTCCCGCTTTTTTCTAATGGCCGGCTGGGGTTTTTTTCCGGGGGGGGGAAGACTCTCAAGGGATAGTCAAACCCTCGTAGCTCGATGCACTCTTTCAACCAAATCACAGACATTAATATTAGAATAAATACCTTAATCAATTTGAATCAGTGATATATTTTCTGAAAAATTTATGTTCAAAAAATTTCTAAGTTACAGAAAAAGTTAAGTTAAGTCTAGTTTTTAAGCACACAATCTTTCAGTGGGCAAAGCTTCTGGGCAATCAATTTCCAAACAGCTTGCACATAAAGAATTTTCTTATATTAAAATAAACTTAATTAACTTTTTAACATTTCTTGACTTACTAAATTTTTCTCTCGAATACTCTACGAAAATTTTTTCGAAAAAATATACACTGATTCAGAAAATATAGAACGTGCCCCTTTCTCCCATACAACACTTTAAACTTGAATTCCACGCCGTATAGTTCATAACAGTGTCTCACTTAAAACATAATATAAGACTGGCATACTAGTTACTGTGTTCCTCATCAATCCTTCAAAAACGATTTCATCCATGAACGCTTTGCTACACAACTCCCATATCAAGTCCGAAGTGCGCCGACTCTCGCCCTCATTATTATCATTTCACCGCATTGTAATATGCCATCAAAATATACCTTCAGAATTATACCATTATCTTCTAACTTATCTCAACACCTCAATAAGTTTCTGACTGTTACCATTAGCGTTCCATCTGTAGGCTTAAAGTGAATCGCTCAAGATAAGGGGAATCTTTATAATAAGAATAACATAAAATTAGATATATTCGCCAAGACTTTCAATAGGACAGACTATTACTAACAAATCCATTCTTAAATACATGTGTCAACTCCGCATGTGTGAAGCCTCAGTTTGAATCAATGTGTTTTGTGACTCTTCGGTTCAACGGAATATCCACCACCCTCCTAGATCGATCAATTTGATTCTCGATTTAATACATAAGGATCTTCCTGCATTTTAAGATGTGACTCGCACTATCCGATGGTCTAGCTCCAGTTGTGCTGTCGGAAACAGGAAACCTGTTATCCTCCCCACATCTACTTTGTTCCCCGTTCGGCGTTACACTCACACATTTCTGACAAGTAGAATTTACTTGCCCCCCTCTCCCCACTCGACGGCCTCAACCATCTTTTCTCCGGATTTTCAATTCCCGATAAGTGTATATTTCTTCTTAAGAGTAGGTCCTCATCATCGTAGCAGTGAGTTGTGCCGAATTAATCCTTCCCTTTGCTATGTCCCCGAATTCTGGCCGCATCCTCTGTGGTTAATGTCGTGCTAGTGGATTCCTTTCAACAATTCCCATTGCGAGTTTCCCTTAAAGCGGCCCTTAGGAAATTTATTTTCCACTACCATCAGCTGCCACATTTCTTAACTAATTTCCCGATCTGATATACGACCGCGTTATCCACTGAGTCAGCTCTTCAGGGCTGGAATAAATATCACAAGCGAAAAGAACCTCCCCCATCTTGTGGCTCGCATATCTCTGGTCCTCTCCCTTCACCTTTCAGATCCTTACTCTCTCCACAGTCTACTAATTGATAGAAATTACCTTTACAAAATAGTTCTATCATGGCAAATCTGGCCACAAACGTATTCCGAGAATTGCTCCATCCCGGAAAGATACCGACTGACCGGCCATCTTTTCATGAATCTCGATCAATCGATGCCTGTTGTGACATCATCTTGTGGCGTATATTTCACTCTTTATCAAACATTATCTCTCGCCCATACATTGCTTTTTCTGTTCCACGCAGTCCCCGATGATCCCTCCGGTTGCAGCATTTTTTATTTCAATACCGATCATTACACATACAGCTCGTGTGTGGACATAAATCCTTAATCACGCACCATCGCCATCCTCATCTAACTCACTCTCTTAATGTCCGGCCTCACTCTCTCTCAGAAAATACTTATAATTTTATTCTTTAGATTTTTAATAAAATACAACTCAAAATAATCTTATTAGTTCCGACCTTTCCCTCCAGACTAATCCAAGACGTTCTTCACTCACAGGTTCCAGCCAGCTCCATGTTGACCTTATAATGGCGTTCTCTCATATTGGAAGATCGCAGTTATGATCACACCCACAGCTGACAACACGGTTCTGGTGATCGCAGTAATCCTCTGGATATGTCTTAGCTCCCCCACTCTCAAACATCAAACATTTATTGCCAGTTCCCACTGATCCAAATCTCCGCTACATTGATAATAGCGCCACAATCTCGACTTTTTCCTTAACGCCAAACGTGCGGAAGTCCATACTCAACCAACTGCTCCGCTCATTATTTTCAACGCTACTCCGTAAGCTAAACTGCTCGCATCGCACCAGATTGTTCCTTCCTCTCCTTTTTTGACAAACCAGCTTTCCTTCACAGGATCACCTTTTCTCACCTCCTCCAACACCTGCCTAAGAATTTCCGTGTATCTTTCACCTATATCCTCATTCCACATTTTTTCCTCCGCAATTTTCTTCAAGAAACTGCTCACTACCCTCAGCCACCTCGCCACTGGGCAGTGTCCGACCAGCTTCCGACATATTGAAAATAATTCTCCTCTTGTTATCTTCTTCTCGTTCTTCGCTGGTATCACATTTCCTCTGAAAAAACCTTGTTTTTCAGAAGTTATCCTTTTCGGTTGGATTTTGTCTTCCTCACTCATCTCGAGGAAAGCAGCTAGGAACTTCCCTTCAAGCAGCATTGACAAGATGAGTTCCTCATTATTAATCTTTTGAGACCTAATAACCATCTCAACTTTCAGCAGCAATGACTACGTCTCCTTCTCCCCCAAAAGTTTTGACCACGTCAATAATTTTTATCCCATTCGATGACATGCTGCAGCTTCTCTGGCCCGGATAGCTTGTAGGCTTTGAGCAAAATCACTCCAAATGAGATCTTTAAAAAGAATAACAAACATAATTTATTCACAATCTCCTTCTATACTATCACATCGATGCTTATATACAGTGCGCCGACTCTGCATGTGAAGCTCCATTCTGATAATGTTTTAACTCTTCTTCAATAATACCACATCCTCCCTTACTAATTACCTCATCTCCAAAATGCCTGTTCCTTCTTACAGCATCAAACTCTCACACATTCACAATCACCCCTTCATTACTGCTAATGTTATACAGATTTTCGATGTATTCCCACCACACTCTCCTCACATCTATTTCATCAGTCACGAAAGTACCATCACCTATTCTTTATTCTCTGAAGACTCCCATTACTCTCCTTCTTGACCTTTCGCACTTCCTTCTAGGAGAGCTTCTTATTTCCTTGTAAGTTCCCATTCATTCTCCATCCAAACTTTTCATTACCTCTTTTTTTTCCCCCTCCTACGTATGCAACTTTCATCATATTTTTTCTCTACTTCTAACATTCCATATTCGTTTCTTTCCAGACCTCATATATATATATATTTTCTGGCACTTTGATCGGGCCGATTGGGGGGCCTTGCGTTGCTCCTACGCTAACTATAATTGGAATGACTGCTTTGTCTCTGGTGACGCTTCGACTTCTGCCGATAAGGTGGGAGCTGTAATCGTTGATGGGATGAGCAGGTTCATTCCTTCTTCGACTAAATCTTTCTCTCCTCATAATCCATGGTTCGATCGTGCTTGTTCTCTGGTCATTCAGGCTAGAGACAGTGCGTATCGGGAGTGGAAAAATTCTCGTTCTCCTATCCACTTCTTGCTAATTTATCATTCTGCTAGAAATCTTGCACTTGATACTCTTCGACGGAGCAAAGCGGGCTTTCATTCAAACGAAAGGTGCTAAAACCTCCTTGTTCTCTTACTGACAAAATAAAAACTTATATGATTAAAAATTAATACAAATATAAATTACTTTTAAAATATTTTAAAATAAAAGTCCAAATGACAAATCTTTCTGGCCTCTTGCCAAAACATCTCTAACAACTTTGTAAATGTCTTTCCTCCTCTTTATTCGTTTCTGATGGTTCTGTTGCTAATTCTCAACTGAAAAGGCCAACTCTTCGGCTCCTATTTCCTCTAACTCCCCTGACGATTCTGGCATTCCTCATCTCCTCCTTCTCCTCTCAGTGTCCTATGCCTTTGCCAAACAACACAAAGAACAAAAACAATACCAATAAAACACAAACAACAAAACTCCTAAAACTCAGAAATTTAGTGTTAATCTTGGAAGTCTCACGGATTACATTTGACGGGTGCATGGGCTCCTGAAATCTGGAACGTCAGGAAGGCGGGTGGCCCGGATGGCATTCCCTCCCCGAGGTTTTGAGGGAGTTTGCTTCCGTGCTATCCCCGCCCCTCGTCCAACTATTATTCTCTATGTCTCAATACTAACACTTTCCCATTCAGTGTTGGAAGCACGCACATGTCCAACCTATTCCGAAAAAGGAAGGCCGCTCTGATCCTTCTAACTTCGCCCTATAGCTCATTATTGTTATTCTTCTAGATCTTGAAACTCTTTCTAACTCTCACTCTTAGATCATCTGGAATCTCATTCACTTCTTCCGATCGCCAGTACGGCTTTCGGCGCTCGAGGTCTAATGGCGATATACTTTCCTATCTTACTTGATTTATAGGTTTTCCGCCCTTAGGACTACGGGGACACTTACGTGGTGGCGCTTTTAAATATCCAAGCATTTGACGGGGTAGGCAGCGTCACTGCTCTTTCCCAAGCTCCCCTCCTCTTGGGTTTCCTCCTTCTCTTTGCTTACTTATGTTAGTTTTCTTTCAACGCTCAATATCGTGGCTGTTTGTTGATGGGGACTTCTTTCTTCCTTTTCTGTCAATAGTGGTGTTCCTCAGGTTCTTGGCTTAAATCTCCTACTTTATTTCCGTACGTTTTCATTAATTGATCTTCATCACCTGCACATCTTAACTCTACTTCACTCATATGCCGATGACTCCACCCTCATTCTTCAACTCATTCAATTCTGCTCCCGTCTTTTAATTCTAGAATCTGCCTCCGTCTTAATCTTCCGATTTCTATTCTCGCTTGATCTGGATAGAATTTCCGGGTGGGGTCA
>JABUQX010017209.1:0-12500 GCA_015478945.1 Trachelipus rathkii | reverse complement strand
CTCTCTCTCTTTCTCTCCCTCTCTCTCATCTCTCTCTCTCACCAAAATAGCAACCGACCAACGAATGGTAAACAATACGTCGTATTCAATACTATTTATTTGATTACCAATCAAATGAAGAATTGATAAAATAGAATGATTAATTGCAATTTAATTGCAACAATTAATGTTTTTGTTTAAGATTGTGAATTATTTCAATTTCTGAAATTATCTTTTATTTACTAGTTAAGCGTTGCTTTCCTTGCTTCTATGGACCGCACGCTTTGACTGATATATAATATATATATATTATATATTATATAGTATATATATGATATATATATATCTAATATACACTTATATAATTATATAGATTATTGTTTTGTATATATAATATATATATATATATATATATATATATATATATATAAACTTTACGATGTATTTGTCATCCTTAATAAGGTGACAGAGTTCGGAACATTTCTATGGCTAACTTCATGCCCAAAATTTAGTAATATTAGTAAACTATTTCGTCTCTGTCTCTACTAGTACAAATTGCTGCAAGCGTGACTTTGCTCTGTCTGTGACGAAAATAGGAGACCTCCCAATCCCTATAACTCTTGTTCTATAGGTTTAACCTGTGTTTTCTCCAAGTTTTCGAAGACTATTTATTCTAAATAGATGATTTGTTATCGTCTTAAAAAGTTTTCATTTTAATAGAGGCTCACACAAAGTTTTGATTTCTAAATTTCCTTCTTCAATGTCTGTCTATCCTTTTCATTGCAATCTTATTTCTGATTTCCTTTACTGTCGAAACGAGTGTATCAATTGCTGCAGATGGTCATCATTCTACCTTTAAATCTTTTAATAACTTTTCTTGTATCCATTTCCTCTTCCAACTTTAAGTTAATGACCTTCTTCACTTCATTACCTATAAGCTCTTACGCTGATGACTCCTCTCTTCATTACTATTTTTATTTTGGAAAGCATCTTACGCAATCGCAAATATCTGATGTTAAGAGAATGGTATTGGAACAAGGAAAATAAATTAACTTGGAAAATAGAATCAAGGTTGCTTTGAATGGCTCAATCGTTAACCTATCTACCCGATGCAATCTTCCACACAACTCGAAATCACACAAAGCAAACTTCCTACTTTCCTGGAAGATCATAATTAGAACGTTTTTTTCTCCTCCTGATCTTCATTGAAAGAATAACATAGAATCTCTCTCTCTCTCTCTCTCTCTCTCTCTCTCTCTCTCTCTCTCTCTCTCTCTCTCTCTCTCTCTCTCTCTTCTCTCTCTCTTCTCTCTTCTCTCTCTCTCTCTCTCTCTCTCTCTCTCTTCTTTCTAAGATGCTTCGAATATATAATAAGGTATTCTGAGGAAAGTTTAAAATTTTGTCACACACTACCTCACGTGTTTGCTCTGCATATGAGTGTCGTTCTTCCTTATATTAAGTACGTGTTACTAAATCTGGAGGTGGCTTTACCTAGAGCAACACTTCCTGAAATTGTGGGGAGTCTAGAATGTGTTTGCCTCATCAAATTTATATTTCTCATAAATGCTCTTCAGTCTCTTTCTAAACACCAATCTATTGAATTACTCTCCTTATATTTTCTGTATATGTTGTTGACACTACTACTCTACAATATACTGCCTACTACTCCGAACTCTCCAGATTTCAATTACCCCCTCATCTTAATGAAGGAGAAATCTTGTGTATCGTGTCTTTATCGTTTTACACAATCTCTTCATCCCTTCTTAGTCCAGCCAACACTGGTTCTTTTATGTAATCTTTTGTTAATGCCTGGAATATTATTATTGTATTCTGGATATTTCCTACATCTTTGACTTAAACTCATTCAAGCGACTTTAAAAAACTTATTTGACTTTAATTTAAAAAAAAAAAAATGCTTTGTTTATTCCTTATTTTTGATGGTTTTTGCTTTTTGCGTCTGTTCTTTAACACCAGCTATAGTAGAACACACACACACACACACACACACACAACACACACACATGTATATTATATATATATATATATATATATAATATACACTATATACTAATATATATATATATATATATATATATATATTATATATATATATATAGTATATATAGTATAATATATATATATAGTATATATATATAATATATATATTATATATATATATATATATATATAGTATATATATATATATAATATATATTTATATATATAACATACTATATATATATTATATATATATATATAATATATATATATATATTATATATACAATATATTTTATGTTTTATATGTGAATGTGTGTGACATCTGTGTGCTGTGAAGATATAGTGGTGCATGTGTAGTGTCTGTGTGTATGTGTGTGTGTGGTGTGTGTGTGTGTGCTGTGTGTGTGGGAAGTATATGTGTGTGTGTTGTGTCGTGTGGAGTGTGTGTGTGTGGAGAATATGTGTGTGCATGTGTGTGTCTGAAGATATATGTGTGCATGTGTGGTGATGTGTAGATTGTGTGCATGTGTGTGCTGTGAAGATATATGTGGCCCTGTGTGTGCTGTGTAGATATGTGTGTGCATGTGTGTGGTGTGGTGGTGTGGTGTGGTGTGGTGTGTGGTGTGTGTATGTGTGTGTGTGGAGAGAGATTTAAAGGTCTTTGTGCATGCTTGGATTTACCAAATACCCGTTACCTATACCTATCCTCCCCCCCCACCCACCCACAGAAAAGAGCTTACCGACAGGCGCATATGCGCGCCGCCGCTTCCGCGAGAAATCCGAGATCATTTCCAGGACTCTCTACAACTCAACTATTTTATTTCTCCTTCTACTCATTATGAGGAATACTTTCCCGGCATATGCTCAGCCTTACTCTTGAAAACCGGTGACACAGAAAAAAACCATGGACCTGGAATCTACAAATGTTCCAATATTTCAACAATGATAGTAAGAAGAAACTCCATAAACTGAAATAGATGCAAACAATGGATTCACAAACCTGTTTTTCGTTTCCACCACGCTACCCCCTTCCAAAACACAACTAATCTGCCAAGTTTGCGTCCATCCAACAATTAACTCCGAACAACACAACATCACACAAACAAACTCACACATAAGCATATTACAATTCAACACAAAAGAACTCTCAAACAAAACAAAGAAAATATTAGGTCTTCTTAAAAAAAAAACAACAACATACACTTAACCATGATTCAAGAAGCCCCCTACCTTACTGATAACCCACCCGAACCAAAATTCTTATGGCGTATGATGCCATCTTCACACTCCAAATCCCCCAAAATCACACTCTACCAACCCTTTACACAACTCACTATCAATACATAAAACACCACCTCCCAAAACGTACAACAAGCATTAAACGACAACACAACGAAAATACAAACAATGATAAATAAAAAACACACACATCTAATAAATCCCTTTACATTTCCCACCACACCTCAACACACTGCCCCAGAAATTACAAACCAAACCTCACCGAAAAATCGTTTAGCGTAATAATACAATACGTACAATCCTGCGCTTAAAGCATGAGATTCTATCGTACAGAGGATAATACCTACCTCGATAGCACCGACTATCTAAACATTGGCTCATAATATAAGGCGACTTCAACGCTCACAACCCCACATGGTACAACGCTCAAGAAGCAAAACAAAGAGGAAAACGCATCATAGCCAACCTCGAAAACCTAAACATCCTAAACAACGCAAACAGTCACACCAGAAATCCACCCTAAACCAACTAAAGATGCACATCACCATACATAACACTAAGCTCACCAAATCTACACACAAAACTCCACTGGTCAACGCAAACCGATCTAAACTCCGACCACCTCCCCATCATCATAAAATACCAAAATTTCAACAAGCCAAACTACCCATTCAGAATAACATACACAAACTACAAAAAAGCAGACTGGACACAATTCACCAACTACATAGAAAACAACATACATCCAATAAATATCACAAACGCACCAACAATCAACAAACCGTACAAATGTTCACTTCTCTAATCTAAAAAGCAGCTAACAAATCCATTCCCAGAGGATACATAAAAAAATACAACCCAACTAATCAAACAACGCAACTCACTCATAAAAATAATACCTACAACACTCCAAACGACAGCACATATTAACCCCTTAAACAACAAATAATACTTAACAAGCACACACTCTTCAAAAAAACTTCCAAACCTTCCTCACCAAGAACATCCAACACACGAATAACACCAGAATGTGGAAAACAATAAATACACTGAAAAACTCAGCCAGCCAACAAACTCACACTAACGAAATCATCAAAAACCCAAACACACAAAATTCCCAATCAAAACAAAACACTCGCAAACATTCTCGCAACTCACTTCGCAAAGCTGAGTAAAAACCCATACACCCTCAAAACAGGAAAATCATCAAAGCACTCCAACTGGCCCAGACAACATCTCAAACAAACACCTCAAACACTTAGGGAACACAGCTTTAACTCAATTAACACAAATATATAATAGTTCCATCAGCCTAAATTTCATTCCCCCTATCTGGACAAAGCTATCATTATACCCAAACTAAAACCAGGAAAAAAAAACTCTAGCCCTTCATCACACCTCCCCATCTCTCTATTATCAACAATATCCAAACTACTAGAAAAAAAACCATGCTAAACAAAATAGCTCCACGCATCATCAAACACAAATTCCAACACGATTTCAAACAAAACCATTCAACTACAACCGCACTCATAAACATTATTCAACCCACAATCAATGGCCTAAACTCAAAACCCACTCACAAAACAATAACCATAGTAAATCAACATCAACAAAGCATTCGATACAGTACCTAAGCATAACTTGATCCACAAAATAACAAAATCTAACATCCCCACCAACCTAAAGAAATGGATTTCCAGTTTCCTATCATGAAGAACTGCACAAATACAAACAAACAATACAAAATCCAGAACACTAAACATCAACAACGGAGTACCCCAAGACGCAATACTGTCCCCCACACTATTCAACATAACAGACAACATAACTTCATCTGCAAACAAGAAACTGAACAATATTAAGAACCATCGCTGACACAAACTTCACAAACAATAACCAGGCCACCACCACCATATACAAACAATACATTCGTTCAATTCTAAACCACTCCTCTCGAACTTGGCACCCACGACTGACAAAAAACAACAAAGAAACTTCAAACGGCACAAAACAAAACACTAAGAATCATAACAGGTGCACATCAACAACACCACAACAACATCTACACGAAGAAACCAAAATACTACCTATAAACACTCATCTGGATGTGATAGTCACACAATTCTTCACCAAAACCTAAGCACCCCAACACCCATGTCACATTGCCCTCTCTAACCCCATCCACCACAGACTCAAACGACCTCCTTCTTCACAGCTCAATAGTACAAACAAACTCTGAATAACATTCCACCTCCACCAAACAACACATTACACCAAACAAATTCACACGACACTAACAGAAAACTACTTAAGAACTCAGAACCACCAACAACATTCTAAACAAACACCCACCAGAAATAGCACAAGAATTCAACTCACTACCAAGAACCAGTCAGTCATTCTTGGCCAAGTCAAAATGTGGCCACCACCCTAACTTACAATATTGCAAACACATATTCAAATTTAACCAAACACCACAAACATCGGTCAAAATTGTAACCAGGTCTCGGAGGATACATCCCATTTTTTTTCTCTCTTTGTCGTTATCTAGCTCTCAACCCTGGCAATTTGGAACGTTTTATCCTTGGAAGATCTCTGGGGGAGGCCGGAGGCGTCGGCTGAGTACCTGGATGCGTTGTGGCCCTTCCCATGATGGGGTGGTGCAGGGTGAGAAAGTAAGGTAAGAACTAATATATATATATATTATATATAATATAATATATTAATATACTATATATACTAAATTATATATATATATATAAGTATATATTATATTATATATATATATTATATATATATAATAATATATATACTTATATACTATATTATATATATATTATATATATATATATATATATATACGTATATATATATATAATATATATATATATAATATATAGTATAACCTATATATATATATAATATATATATAAGTATATATATAATATATATATATATAATATATAGTATATATAATATACTATATATAATATAATATATATATATATATATATATATATATATATATATATATATATATATATATATATATATATATATATATATATATATATTATATATATATATTATATATATTTATATATATATATATATATATATATATATATATATATATATATATATGCTAATTCGGTAACATAATAATATATTTTGAGAGAAAATTCTTTAAGTATAGAACAATAGCTATTGAACTTCAGAAGAAAAGCATAAAAAAAAGTGAATGCGTGAAAGAAATAAAATAAATAAACATATAATTGAGCCCAGTTGGTTCTTCTAAATCAGAAGCAAAGATAATAATTAAGGTGGCGCGTTTGAATGCTTTTCCTCCACAGTTACAAATCGACTTTTGAAAGGACGCTCAAAAGGACGGAGACTCAAAGGGCTGCTCCCATTTTCTTTTATCTTCCAGTTGGAGTTCTAAAAGAAACACTTTTGTACTTCATGTTTTCGGAGATTTGAGAAAATAACTACCTTTCTTCTGGACAAAAATGAGTTTATAAAAAAACATTTATAAAAATTCTCCAATACTTCTCTTCAGAATGGAAGATACGTTTTATGAACAATGCATCATCGTTTAACTCCTAATAAAGGACTTACAAATTTCCTTTATTTGAAACTGAAAATCCTTTTATGTTTGAACTTCAATAGTCGACGGGACTTCCTAAGGACGCATATTCCAAACAATATTTTGTAAAGTACAATATAATATATTTGTGGTTTATATATATATATTAATCATATATATATATATATTATATATTATATATAATATTATATATATATATATATAATACTACTAATATATACTATATATATATATTATATATATATATTATACTATATATATTATATATATATAATTATTTATATATGTATATATAATGTAATATATATTAATATATTATACTCATAATATATTATATATAGTAGATAATATCACTACTTATATAATATTTATACTATTATATATATATTAATATATATTACTGCTATATATATATATATATATATATATATATTTAGTATATATATATGACATTCATTACGATCTTTCTCCTGCCAAATTTTGGGAAAAAGTAAGAAATAATTTTCATGGAGAGGGAAAAACAAATTTACATTTACTGCAAAAGGTAAGTATAAATAGTGTAATAATTCTATTAAATATTTAAGTAAGGTTAGATTAGGTTAAGTAATAAGCAATGTAAGTAAGTAAGTAAGGTTATTTAAGTTTCTTGTTAGGTATTATAGATTTATAAAACGTATTACTTGGCCAAGCCTTTGAATCTTTACTACTTTGGCTGCGTTAAAAAAAGAGAAAATCTTGTCCGGCAACTTTAATCTTTATTGCTTCAGTGGTTAAAAAAAAAAAAGAATACATTTGCTAAAAGTGGGAAACATACAGGTTTTTAGTAAAATATACCATAGTTTCGGTGAAACGATCGTACTGAATAGCCCATATTTATCATATTATACATATACAATACTATATATATATGCTAGTATATCATATGATATATATATAGGTATAATATATATATTATATATATATTATATTATATATAATATATATATACTATATATATATACCTATATATATTATAATTTATATATAGTGTGTCTCCGCTGGTGGGCAAAGGCCGGAGGCGTGCCAAATTTCACCAGAGTTGAAGGAAAGTTCTCAAGTCAAAGATAATTTAAAGGCCGACATTCCCCGATACACGGGGTTTGAAAACGTTCAAGTGCTTGGGAAATAGATAGAGCTGAGTATATGGAAGAATCACAGATATAATAAGCACACTAGATATCTCATTTCCAATTCTTCCATTGTAAAAATAATGCGCGAATTTGACGAAAAAAGATTGCCAATACTACTTGAAAGTTGCAAGATTCTCTAAAGTCTAGAAAATCTAGATCGTTGAGACATTTAAAATGAGAAATGAACCTTAAATTAACTGATTTCTCTACATTTATAGCCGAAAATTTTCTCTGAAAAGCACATGAAATTTTGTGCACTTTTCATGTTTATCATAAATTCACTTAATTTTTAGAGTCTTTAAATTTGACTTTGAGCTTCTAAAAATTTTATGGAAACAGTTGAAACAGAATGGAACATTAGGGCGTTTTCCAAGTGCTCATCCATCTGGTTGTGGTGAGATTTTCAGAAACTGGAGCGAAAATCTTTAAAAATCTGCATTTTCGGGGAGAAATTGGTAGTAAATAAATAACAGGTGACGCATATATATATATATATATTATATATATATATATATATGTGTATATGTCGCCGTTATTATCATATATATTATATTATATATATATATATATATATATATATATATATATACTATATATTATATATATATATAATGTGCTGTAGGTGCCGCCGTTTGGAGGTCGGTCGGTTAAGGTCTGGGGAGGCATCTCTTTATCGGGGCGTACGGAGTTGCACATTTTCGATGGAGGCTCTCTTACAGCCGTAAGGTATATCACAGACATCCTCAAACCATATGTCGTGCCATATGCCCCCATAGATCGGTGATCTTTCATCCTAATGCATAGCAATGCAAGACCCACACAAACCAGCTTGTGTAAACGACTATTCTTAGGATGGTACAAATTGCGGCGTTTGGAGTTGCCAGCATATAATAGTCCGGACATCGACGCAATTAGAACATTTTGTGGGATTATCCTGAAACGTGCAGATTCCCGGACAAGCTGCAACCCCCTCCACGGACCCTCCCGGAACCTGCGACAGGCACTTCACGACGTATGGGATCAAATCACTGTCCAGGGCATTCGCCCACTCATCGAGAGCATGCCAGGACAGTGTCAGGCAGTCATCCGCGCCAGAGGGGATCATACACGGGAATTGAGACAAGGACCCAAACACCCCTGCGGCGTCGCCGTACGTACCAACATTAGTGTGTTTGGCAGCAGCCGAAACCTCGGGCCCTACTTGCGAGACCCTCTTGGGCGCACTTGGCCTCACACTTTATCAACTTACGGTTCTGGTTAATCATCACCATTGTTATTGTCATTTGTTGAAGACATCGTTTTTTCTCGTTCTTCAACCTTGTTTCTCACCCTTCTTTCGCCACGTACTTGTGGTGCGTTAAGTTTGACGAGCTGTGTATATATATATATATATATATATACTATACTATATTATATATATATATAATATATATCATATATATATATATATTATATATATATAGTATATAGTATATATAGTATATACTATACAGCTACTGAAACACATTTTACTATTTTCCAGGGGCATCGGTTTCAGATTTTATTTCTTCGCGTGAAAGTTCCAATGAGGAAGACGATCTACATGAAGAGGAAGGAAGATTTCACGAAGGAGGAGCATCGGTTTCACCAGAAACAAAGAAAAGAAGATCAGTAGGTAGAAAGAATATAATTACCGAAAAATTATTTGCCGCGTTAGATAAATGTAAAGTCAGCGACAAGGGATGCAGTTCACGTACTAACAGCGGAAGCAGAAGCTCTAGAGTTTGACATTCATTCTCTATCTATAAGCCGAACAACAATAAAACGCTGCAGGCAAAGTTTGCGTAAAGAAATTGCAGAAAAACGTAGGTTATATTAAAAAAAAATGAACATTACAGCTCCTGTAGTTCATTGGGATAGTAAACTGTTAAGTGTTTTAAGCGGAAGTGACACGGAAGACAGATTAGCCATTAATTATCTACAGATGGGGATGTAGAAAAGATGTATCAGTAATGTCCTAGATCATACCGCAAGTTCCATCGGGATAGAAGAGAACAGCACATGCAGTTTTCTCGACAGTTCTATTTAATTGGGATTAGGCAGATAGGTATAAAATTACTTAAAGTGGAGGGCGGGGATTAAAGGCGGCATTGGTCATATTAGAGATAATGGTTTTGTGGCCATTGACTGTTCCTATCATTAGAAAGGCTCTTTCAGCTGTATTTTACCATGATAGGCAATCACGTTTATGAACGTATATTGAAAAGTGCATTTATAAGTTTGATGACGCCTCAGTGGCCGACGTTCCTTGTTTAAACGTTTCCAAGGCATCGTTTGGAGTAAAACTTGACGAGCACTTTTTAAATCAAGTCCGCGACTCACAAAGTAACCGCGTGTTCAGGAAATCTTTAAGATTATGTTAACTCGAATTTCTCTTCCGTTGTCCTCTACATGTTTTGAAAAGTCAACTGCCTCGCCGTGATTACAATGAGCTATTGCAACTTAACGCATGTTACTTCCTTGAAAGTTCCAAAGTTCCTAGTTCGAGCGCCTGGGGCAATACATCACTGTTAAGGTGTTTTTCAAAAAGCAATTGATTATAAAACGTTCTATTTATACAGAGATCAATCTCCATTTAACAGTTTCAGAAGAAACGAGTATTTTACAGTTATGTATTTTTTATTGTAATATGTATATCAAAACATGGTACACAGCTCCCTTTGCAACAACTTCGCGCCGTCATTCAGATTCTTCTGATTTCAAAACACCTTTATACTTTTCAAGGAAGCTTAATTCCATGAGAATTACGGATGACCACGGTACTTAAATTTTAAAAAATCATATTGTCCTTTGGTTACTTATCTGCGAAGCTTCTGCATTAACGCTTTTTCTGGATGACACATGTTAACAAGATAATATGGTTGATCCATTAAAAACGTGATGGATTATTTGTGAGAGGCAAATAAAATAGAAATCGACGTAAGGAGTAATATCTTGAATCTGGAATTTTTGATTTCGTTTTCCCAAACAATTTCAAAAACGGTTTTTTTTTTATGGTAAAGATTCAATATATCCTTACTTCAAACTTTCCTCCCATATTGACAACTGATCCCCACTAAAACTTGGGGACAATTAATTGATGAAACAGTATACAACCATTGCTCCTTAACAACGCAAGCCAACACACCTCCTGATTTTTGATGGAGAAAAGGAACACTATTTGGGCCCTTCTGGGCGCACCTGTCGGCATCCAACACAAATGAGACAAATATTCAATCGTGTAGATGGTAACCCCCAAATCAATGTTTTTGTCGACCATAGGACCGTAAAATACGTTCCCGCGTTATTGTCGCGTTTTTACTTTTCATATATGGATTTTGTGTTTATCCTAACAAAAAACGACCACTCTTATTGCCTAACACTTGAACTCCTGACCTTCAGAAGATGGCAGTAAAACGCAACCTAACCTCTATTTTGATCTCATCCACGATTGCATTCGAAACGTCCAACCTTAGCCTACTATAAATCTCACCGATGCACAGGTAAATTTCAACCTATACCTTTATAAATCAACTTTGGCAGCTAGAACACATATTTATCTTTTTAAGGACAACCGTAGACGACGCATCTCTTCCTCCTAACGTTTATGACTTCATACAACGACCCACCATTGCCCATTTCGACCGACTATCACCATGAACTGTCGCTATTTGGTTCGGGCGCGTGCTGCAAACGGTAACATTTCTTAAAAGTCACATAAATTGTAAATAATTAACCTTTTTTATTTAACATTGTTTTATCTGCTCGAGATCAACATCAAAATATTATTACATAAAAAGAGAAAAGGACAAAAGTGAAGAGAAAAAACAAAAAAACAAACACATACTTATCAACCCCCTAAAAAGGATATATATATAGTATTATATATATATAATATATATAGTATATATAAATATACTACTGTTATATAGGATAAGAAAACTATAAATACATCGCATATAATATGTATAACACCTATTTAATCTATGAAATATAAATCCGTATACATGAAATCATATATATATATTCATATATATATATATTATTGCCATCACAAAAATAGAGGTGCCTACATTTTAGGACGAGTCACAATATACCTTCGAATGACACGCGATTGAAGATCCCATTTTCGTGCGATTGAAACGACCTCATCCACAATTAAGTAACTACAAAAACCTTTGTTTTTTTACGATCCAGAAAATGGAGATATACTTTTTCATCAAAAGAGGACTTAAGTCTAAAGACTCTTCTCTCCTCTCTCTCTCCTCTTCCCTCTCTCTCTCGTAAACAAATTGCCTCTCCTTCTCTCTGCTCTCTCTCTCTCTTCTCTCCTCTCTCTCTCTCTTCTCTCTCTCTTCTTCCTCTTTCCTAAATCCAAAAAAGATAAAAAGGCTCGGTTTTAAAGCAGCTTCTGCTTGACATTGAGGGGTGCAGATTTTTAAAAAGATGAGTAAGAACTATATATATATATATTATATATTAATT
>JABUQX010017208.1:27500-30000 GCA_015478945.1 Trachelipus rathkii | reverse complement strand
CACCCAATTCATTCAATAATCTTCTAAAATATTCCCCCCATCCTCACCCCATCCTCCCCTCCTATCCATTCCCCATTCCCTCCCTTAACCCTCTCCCCTAACCCCCCCCTCTTCTTTCTTTTTTATCTCCAATATTATTATCCCCTTGTTCAAAATTTCTGTCACTTTTCTACACCATTCATATTGCATTTCTCTTCGCCCTCTCCACCCCCCTCTTTGCTCCACTCTAACCCTCTATATTCCTCCCAGCGCCCTTCTCTATTTCCACCAACCATTCACAAGCCTCCTTTTTCCTTTTCACCACCTTCTTCACCTCCTCATTCCACCATTCACTTCCTTTCCTTCTACTTGCCCCCACCCTTTTTACTCCACATATCCTTCTGCTTCTTCACAAAATTGTAATCTTAAAATCTCTCCACTCCTCCTCCACATCCAATTTCTCCCTCTCAACTCCTCCACATTCTCCATACCCTCCTAAATCTCCCTCTTACACAATTGTCTCATCTAATTCACCAATACTTCTATTTTCTCTTTTTCTCTTTGCTCTAACCGTTACCTCTCCCCCTACCCTTAACCTAGCAACCACCAAAATATGATCAGATATATATATATATATATATAATATAATATTATTATATATATATTAAATATATATATATAATAATATAATAATAATATATATATATATATATATATTAATATATTATATAAATATATATATATATATATAATATATATATAATTATATATATATATCATTATACCCCTGTCCCCAGATGAGGTTGAGGTGCGTAGCATACACTTGAACAGAAAAGTTGTAAAAGAACATGAAGCAATTCAAAAAGAAAGCCCCCCCCCCTTTACCGTCTCCTTTACTGTATATCCTTAAGTGAGAACTCGTCGAAGTCAGAAAAAATCCACTCTAGGGTTTCACGAGACCGCTACGGATCCTCAATCTGGTATCTCGTCAATGTGGGGTTCATCTCTTGGGAAAAGCCCACAACTTTACACTTTACCCCCTCCCAAAACATCATATTCACTCTTATTATATACACTTTTCTTCTCGCATCTGCCAAACTCACATTCTTCTCCTTCAGGCATTCGTTTACTGAATCAATCCACTTTTTCTTCGGTCTCCCAACTGGTCGATTCCCTGAACACTCACCACTAAACATCCGCTTAACGAACCGACCATCATCCATCCTTTCCATATTGCCAAACCATCTCAATGTACTCTCGTTTATTCTCTCATTTACGTCTTTCTTCACATTGGAATGTTATGTGGTATACCCTACAAACCAAAAGCCCAATGAGAGGTACTCCCATCGCTTCGAGTGCGCTACTTTATCTCTGTCTATTTAGTAGCCTCTTTCGACACGCAAAACACATGGTATGAATTTTCTTACATCCCTACAAGAGATGCCCTCCCATATAGCACACTAACGTAAAAGCGACGTCGCTTTACGTTCCTTTAGCGCAATAAGCGCAAGAAATAACATTCCTTACTTCACACAACCCCCCTATTAGTAACATAATATACTCCCTGATTGGAAATGTCTGCCTTTCAGCGACGTACAGTGCGACATCACTCGACGTCTATGGTAACGTAGTATTGACGTACTCTTACGACATCCCTGCAACGTTACACGGTAACGTTGCATCGACGTAATTTTACGACATCTTATTTGATGTAACTTTTGCATATAAATATATATATATATATTATTATATAATATATTTTGATTCACTGAGTGCCTACTTGGAGGTAGGGACGGCTCATAACTCACCCTATTATTATGCTGCTGACAGTTCCTCACTTCATACACTTATATATATATATTAAACTCACACCACGAAATCAACACTACATACTATTACAGTCGTAATGCCTCTTAGCCTAATATAATAGAATCGAATACCCTAATTCGCATGAAACCTTTATATACATATAGTCTTATATAATAATATATGTACACTATATAATCTACCTATATCCTAAATTATACAACTACGCAAGCGTAACGACTATTATACTTAATGTATATGTATATATATATTATATATAGTATATATCTTAGATATATTATACATTATCAGCATAATCACTATGAGATAGTGAGTAGTATTATCCGACACACCACACTATATCAACTCTAATACAGGCAACCACAAAGACAGTACCTCATTTTCCCACGCATCATACATGCTTATAATCAACACTATAACGCCAGCTTACCATACACCAAACTCCAATCCTTTAGTTACAACTGGAAACACCTATAATTCATCCTTAACTATAGCTCCTAGTTATATATAACCACTAAACACCTCACTTTTTTTTCACTTCTATTCCTATATTATGAGTGTCACACGTTATTCTAACGATTCTATAATAGATTTATACAATTCAATCTCACACACAATATACCCTCGCTGACCACTCTCCTCTAAGAAATCGATCTTCACTTTATATTGCACACAAGATAAGATCACAAGCTTA
>JABUQX010017208.1:0-22500 GCA_015478945.1 Trachelipus rathkii | reverse complement strand
ACTATAACCCTTATTAATTAAATATTATATCATACACTCACATCCTGCCTCAAACAACTCACTAATTACTAGAAACCTTCACTGTATCCTTACCCTTAACACGGTCAAATAAAGGCAACTATACTATTATATTATAAACCACCTACCTTACAATCAACTCTATATACTAATTCACAAATGCCTCCCGTGTAGTCTAAGGAGAAGTATTTCCACATACAGCCTATGCTTTATTCTTTTATCAGTCCCACCTCAAATAACGATCACTTAAACTCCACACAACAGACCTCTCAGCCTAAACACTAAACCGCGTTTCTCCTCAAGCAGGTAGTTAGCCACCGCTGCACCACGTACGCACTACCACCTAATCAATCTCAACTCTGGATCCGCTTCCTCCCTATGAATCAAACTAGCGCCATGCAAGACACCTAGCTCTCTCCCAAATAAGCTCAATGCGCAGCTTGTCACCATCCCATCGTTCACTACCGATCCTCCACTTAAAATCAACAGCGTTCTAATTTACTGCCCAATATTGCCTAGCACCAGGAAAGTAGTGGTATCTGTAGCACTGCGAATCATTCATACTGACCAATAGACATATACTACATACTGGACTCAACATACTCGTTATCACTAACATAAACGTCGTAACATCCACACACTAGACTCAACAAATTCTACACACATTACTAGACCAAGTATTATCTTAATCTAATACTAAGAACAATACAGATCATCCTTGCTCGCTAATACTCGCTTCACACAACGCACCACCACACGCGCTATAGACCTACGCACCAGATATCTCACAGACATCTCAAACCATTATATCTTCTCTCATCCTTCCCACCATCACGCATCTGTACCCGATAACATATAGCCCTATCACTAAGACAACTCGAAACGCATATTGCAATCTCCTCACGTCTATAGCATGAGCACCATACTCCGCATCATGCCATCTTCACGCCCATCCCATAACCCTTAACTATAATCACCAAGCATACCATTCCAACATACCACTTCTCAGACTCCGCAAGCATCCTCCCACTCAATATTCACTGCTCAACCTAAAAATCTATAAACTTCATCACACCCGATAATCAGAAGTTCATCGGTTTAATCATGCTCCGGTATCAACCCACCCGGTACAACATCTACTCTCTTACACGATGCAACACCTCGTTCCAATTAATGCAGCTAACACACATGCATCAACAATACTCTTATCGCCCTAAACACAAAGCTCTGCTCCCCAATCACATCTGCCCGCTAACATATCTCTCGTTCCCCAGCACCTGAACCAAGAACTCACTCACATCAGTCTCTAATTACAACAAATAATTAATCATTCATCTCCTCCCCTGTACTACGACTATCCCACCAGCGGATATATATAATATATATATATATATATATATATATATATATATATATATATATATATATAATATATAATTATATATAATAAATAAATATATATAATATATACTATATAAATATATATATATATAGATAATAGATAATTATATATATAATAATATATATATACCGTATATAAAACAACATACTATAATGTATTATACTGGAGTAAAATTTTTTTTTTAAATTGATTGCATGATTTCAAACACATTCTTTAATATACAAGACATTCAACCTTTTTTGATGGGAACCCAGAATTAATTAGGTTTCTAGAAATATTAATATCCATAGGACACATCTTCCGAACTTAATCAAAATTTGAAATTTTTCTCAGAGCAAAAGCCAATATGTTCAATAGCTTATACCCAAAAAATATATCTAAACAAACTTATCTTCCCCATATGTGGCTTGCAAATTTATTAGTGATTGAATGAATATTTATGAAAATTATATGCTACCATTATTTGAGAAAACTTTTTTGAACAACTAAAAAATGAAAAAAAATTCACAATTTAATTTCCTTTATCAATAAGTTTAATTTTTTTCTCATCATATATAACTGAGCATGATGCACTTTTTGAAGTAATTTTTTTTATTTAAAAAATAATAATTGCTACTGTTCTGGAATTTTTTTTACAGTGAGCTGCTAGCAGCAAAAAACGCTTTTGTATACAAAACATTTATCTAAATAAAAAATGTTATATCTTCCCCATTAATATATGTCTGTAATATTTCTTACCCAAACTATAGAAAATAAAAAAAGTTATCATTTTCTTTGAGTGGCATAAAATGACTCTCCTTCTAGAGTACCTTAGATCCATCTAGATTCTAGAGTACTTGATGAATTTCCCTCTATTGCTTTTTAAAACCATTTTCCTATGTTAATATTATACCTGGTAAAAATATCTTGAAACGATTTAGTGCCTAAGCCTTTTAAGTGTATAAAATGTGTTCCATTCATTAATTATGGCAGTATCAGAAAAGGCCCAAGGTTTTTTCAAACTTAGAAAGGCTTTAAACTGCTTCCTAAAGATTTGCCCAGTATTGATATTTTATATTATATACCTACTTCATTACATTTTTTAGAATCCTATCTGATTTTTTTTAAAATTGGCATTGAAGACCTTCTACCTTACTATTACTTATTTTTTATCTAATCTGAAAAACCAAAATTTTGATCCATCTCCCACACATTTTAAGGTAAGATATCATTTATTTATTTATTTTTTTAAATATTTACTTTTTGCAATATTACCCTATCTTGACAGTCATGATACTTAACCTTATAGTTTTGTCTTTTTTTTTATAATATTTTAACATCTTTGCATGAAATTTAGTATAAATAACCAGAGCTATGGAAGGATGTCATATTATACAATATCCATATTTAATATATTATATATCAATATAATATATTATATATAATATATAATATATACTATTATAATATATAATAATATATATATACAATATATATATATATATATATATATATATATATATATATATATATATATCCTAAAATAAGGCAATTAAACAAAATAGTACTTTAAATAATAATACTCTAATTACATCTTAATTATATATCAAAACAAACTGACCTGGGCCTAGGTTAAAATGTGAAGCCTAAGTACTGCTTTACGAGTTTCTAATAATAATAAGTTATAAAAGCCAAAATGTTTGGTTTTTTAAAAATAAACCATAAGAAAATAGGTTGAATGTTTTAAACTAAAAAAAATAATTATATTAACTTTCATTTGATTTGATTTCAATGAAAAGAAACTCTTCCTATGATGATTTTTGGCATGCAATTGAACTTGGAAGATCGAAATATGAAATTCATGAAGCCTATAATGAAACAAAACGTTCATATAGTAGTAGAACTCTTAAAATGTTAAATATTACCTACTTAAAATTCATAGGAAAACTTTATAACGAAGTGAAGATTGATGATTTTCTCTCCAGATCAATAAAAAAAAAGTATCCACTTGCATACAGATTCTACAGATTTTTAGATACCTTTGTCAAAATTGGAAGCCTTGCCAATAGAAAAGAAGACCCCGTATCTCTATCACGTGACGAATTTTTATCGAGATTTTTAACATATGCATAGCCTGGCTGCGGTAATTATAGATATATAAATTTAGAATACGTACCCACAAATAGCGTATGAACCATATATATATAATAATATTAATATATAATTAATATATATATATATATAATATAATATAAATATATATATATATATAGATAATATATATAATATAATATAATATATATATAATATATATATATATCAGTGGCGGCTCGTGAACCGAAAACATGAGGAGGCACAAAATAAGTATATATATTATTATATATATATATATTATATATATATATATAATATATAAATATATATATATATATATATATCATATATATAATATATAATATATATATATATTATATATATATATATAATATAATAATCAGAGCGACTCCTACATCTCTACCTCGGCTAGCACAAGTTATTATTATAAGAAATGAACGATATTCTTTCAAAATTTTGCAGTTATTGATTACAAATTCTCTTATTTTTTAAAAAAAAAACTCCTTCTGAAAGAATACATTCATTGTATAAATGAAAGATTATGTAAAAATTTCAAACAAAAAGTTTAAAGCATCATCGCCATTGAATAACCCTATTTTAATCAATTATAAATGAACGGCTCGTACCTCTCCAAAAAATACAGAGAACAAATTCAAGACGGTAAACAATACATATTCGTGAATTTAATTTTTTTACAAAGTTTTTTTTTTTCCTGTCTAAGAATTTAATAAAACACTCATAAAAGTAAGAAAAAAAATTAAAAATAAACATTTACTTGTTCTTAATTCACATTCGGATAAAAATAATTCATATATTAAATTCTAATATCTGAATTTGAAAGGAAAACTAAGGTACCCATAAAAACAATTATATGCTAAAAGAAAACTGTAAGAAATGAATATTTATAAATAATATTTTGCTAATTATATATGAAAAAATAAATAAATAAATGAATTAATGACTAGATGCGAATAATAATTGCTTTTTCTTTTTAGCTGAGTTAAAATAATTAGCACCTTGCCTCCTAGATTCCTTTAAAGAAAAACTTTGCCTCAAGCCCCGTGTCCTGCATTTCCGTAGCGAAAATGTTTATGATTTCTTGTATAAAGGTTGTAACATTTTTTAAAGATTTAATTGATTTATTAATATAATGTAGGAACACAATAAATAGGGTAGAAAGTATATCGCTTCTATTATATATTCGAAAAATTTAAAGGTTATTTTGCCTCCTTCTCCATTTGTAAAATGCTAATTTTACACAAAAATATTATAAATAGATCAAAAATTACAACTAAAATTATTAACAAAAATAATTTAGTATTTAGTATAACTCTCTCCTCTCTCTCTCTCTCTCTCTCTCTCTCTCTCCCTCTCTCCTCTCTCTCTCTTCTCTCTCTCTCTCCTCTCTCTCTCTCTCTCTCTCTCTCTCTCTCTCAAAATAATATTTCACCTGTTTTCATATACATAACACTTACTATTTTTGTTTTTATTTAATTTATATATACTAGTGCATATATATAATATATAAGTATATATAATATATATATAATATCTAAAATATACTATATACTATATATATATACTATTATATATATATATATATATATATAATATATATATATATATATATATATACTATATATATATATAACCTACCAGTAATATCAATTAACAATACCTCACCTCTAACAGTAATACCCTAGTATATATCATATATACTACCACACCTCCACCCACACAACCTAGAACTAAACTTAAATATATAACAATATATTAAATATACTTAAATTCACTATATATACTCTCTCTTAACTTATAAACATAACCATTATCTACCTCTTAACTCTATAACAAGATATATATATCCATTAAAATGATTAAACCAAAATTCTTTTTTAATTAATTTTTCATACGTAAAAAAATGGTACACCTCCAACAAGCATCTAATTCATCGAAACATCTACTCGAGAGGAGCTCCTAGTCAGCCAACACCCAAACCTATCCCTACCCGAATATACATATATACACCGAATTTCGCCACCAAAAATAAAAGTTTTCTTCTTTACCACTATCCTACTCATAACAAAACCCAGAGATTCTCGACAAAGCCAAGCTACGAAATAATTATGACTATTTCTTGAGCACAAAATTCAATTCCTCCAGTCAATCGCTTCCTTATTAAAAATAATAGACATTCGCAAGCAGAAATATACATGATAACTTAATGTACAAATTAGCGTCTGAAATATAACATTTAAACATGATTACAATAGAATAACACATAGTAATTAAATATTATTCATATACCACTACATTATTCCTTTATCATTTTTTTTAGCAGCTGAGCAACCCAGAAGCCTCCCTTAGTGCTTCCCACCGTTAAAATAAACCGCGGCCCCTGACACATAATATAATCCTTAATATTCTCATATATATTACTCTGATCCATAAAAACCTTATCCCATATCACGAACACCGACAATTTAATAAGTAATCTACTAGCTATTCTCCTCAGCACATACCAGCAACTACCACGTCCCACTCTGCTCCACACACCATACGTCATCCACAAACCTATAGTTATCAGCTTTCTCTTCGCTACCCACTCATCTGACGAATATACTTTATAAATCCATATATATATAAAACTCATGAAAACGGAACAGTACTATCTCTATTCAACTCTAACTTCTCAGATAACGCAATAATATTCCACCCAACCCCTTTATAACACCAACCACAACACTTACTACTTATGTCTCTTAACATTCCTCTAATGCCCTCACAATATAATACCTAATAACCAGCCATACTCTCAACGCTCAATATAATCAATCCAACGATGCATAACTATCCTCCTTCATAATACAAGTTAGCTAACACATAACACCATAAAAATATATGATCACTACCGCCGATCACTAACATAACCTACTACACATCTATCCCTACAATAATGTTATCCGTTCTCCTATAATCCTAGTTATCTACAATATATATACCTACTACCTACATTACCTCACCTCATTATATACAGTATGTATATCACCTAAAAATCACGCATACTCTACAATTCATAATCCAACGACCCTATAACACAGTAAATAACAAGCAGTTACGTCGTACTATATATATATCTCTCAGGCCGGTTATCTGTTTTACGCTTAGGTCAGTTTAATTTTTTTTCTATTAATACTATTTGATCCTACACATATAATAATACCACTACACATAAAAAATCAGTAGGAATACGAGCACACATGCATTCGGAAAAAAGTTCCAAATATAATAGATATAATTTAACCACAGAAACACACATCAACATCATTATATAAGCTGATAAAACATGAGTCTCACAAAATCAAACTAACTATACTATATAAGTCAACATCAGATAATCTATCGATCAAATAAACTAACTCCACTTTTACAAGAAAACCATATTATAACACTTATTTGGAATTCAGCTATAAAGCTTATTACAAATATGTAAAAAATAATAAAAAAATAGGGTTCAGCCGAGGACAGAGGTGAACGTTTCATACCCCGTAGAGGAGTGGGAGCTACCTCCGCTACACCAAAATACCAAAGAGCGGGGGGTTCCAGAGACCCTCCCCGGAGGGGGAAATAGTCTACCCTGTCATTCCCCGGAAGCCCGAGAGACCCACTCTCCATTTTGCGATTTAGCCCTTGGATTCCTTTAGTAAAAAAATAAATAAAATAAAACTGACGGAGTCGTAAAACAAAAAGGTCATATATTTGAATCATGCCTTACACTTTAAATTGATTTAGGATTCATATACTATGAAATATTAAAAAAAAACAAAAAAAAAATTCGAAAATTTTAAAATTTAAAAACAGAAAAGTCCTATATATATATAAATATAATAATATAAATATATTATATATATAGAATATATATAATATAATATAAATAATATTATATAATATATATATATATATATATATATATATTATATATATGGGTAGCACTCCATTATAACTTTAAAATTTAATTTATGTTCTACTAGCAAGATTTGCCAGAGCAAAAATTAGTCATAAGCAAGTGAAATACTATATTAAACCCGTCATTAAGATACTCTTCAGTCAATCAAAGTCAGTCAGATCAAATTATTAAAACAAAAGAAATAAACACTCAAATACTCTCTTCAGAAATCCTCCCGGCAAGACGATAAACTTCAAGGAAAAAGCTGCGACTTGAATTCCGATCACCAATTTTCGCCGCTAAATCGAAGAGTCAGAGGCAAGTTTGAAAAACGCACTGGAAAAGGCTGCCTTGCAATTCGCCTACAAAGAGTATCTCAACAGAAAGGACTTTTATTTATACTTTCATTGCATATTTTATTTATGTTGAATAAAAACCTCATTTCAAATATGGATTCCTAAATTACCATCCTCTTATATAGGTGCTTGCTCTCAAAAGAAACCACCAATCTAGCAAGACGTACCCTATATATTGGTGAACCCGGAGTTGAACACCCAGAACTTCAATCAATGCCTTCTAATTACTAAAAGAAAAACAAAAAAAAAATGAAGAAAAAAAAAAAAACTACAAGAACACAAAATTCCAATCAACACTCGGAGGAAAATGACCAAGCAAAACGAATTAAAATTCATTTATATGATTATGTCACTTCACAACTCACATTTCAGGATTCATGTCAGAATACAACTTCCTTACGGTATGATTTCTTTAAATCATTCAAGTTTGATTATGGGCAGAAACTCATTCCACTACGAACTTTGATTCCTTTCGAATTCTAAATGGTTCTTTGACCTCTCCCTTTTATGTATGGAAGAATTTTTCAAATAAGGACCTAAATTTCAAGCAATTCGCTTCTACATATGTAACTTCCTTTAGGTATGGATTTATTCATCATTTTAAGTTTGGATTATGGCAGAAATTCATTTTTGAATTCCACTACAAACTTTGATTCCTTTAATTCTAAATGGTTTTGTGACCTCTCCCTTTTATGCTATGAAGAAATTTTTCAAAAAAGGACCTAAACTCAAGCAACTTCGTCTCTACATAGTCAAGCAATGTTCTCTCAGTAACTACAACTTTGAAAATACGTGCGCATTGTCAATTCATGATACGATTAAAACGTCTGATACTGACCTTCCTTGATTTAAATGGTCGATCAATTTAGCGCCTATTAACTGGAATAATCAATTGTTCATAGTCCATAATATTATGATTAACCATTTTGTATTATGCCATTAAATGTTGTATGTTGTTTATATCTATACGGATTATAACCAAATTATGCTTGTGTAAATCACTTTTATTTCTGTAATATAACATTATTGATTTATATGATTCAAACTGTGTATATAATGTTAGATCTTCGGATGTAAACCATATGACTCTATTTGAATAGTTCTTCATAATTCATGGTATACTATTTTCCTCATAGTTTGTATGTTTAGCTTATGTCTTCGGACATAATAAAATATGCTTGCATTTGAAAGCTACTTTAATTTTGTATTTTATTATTATTCTTGTATAATTATATATAAATACTTTCTCACTCCGTGTTAGCGCAGGAAGTAATGTACCACTCCATTATAACTTTGTAAACAATTTAATTTATGTTCGTTACTTATGCTAAATTTCGCAGCAAAATTTTAGCATAAGTCAAAGTGAAAGTATATATAAACTCGTCCTTTTGAGATCCTTCATCAGATTAAAGTCATCAGATCAAAATTAAGAATCAAAAGAAAATCTCACTCAAGATCTCTCTCTCAGAAATCCTCCCGGCAAGAACGATAAACTTCCAGGGAAAAGGCTGCGACTTGAATTCGATCACCAATTTTCGCCGCTAAACGAAGAGTCAGAGAGGCAAGTTGAAAACGCACTGGAAAAGCTGCGACTTTCAATTCGCCTACAAAGAGTATCACAGAAGGGACTTTTATTACTTTTATACTTTCATTTGCAATATTTTATTTATGTTGGGAATAAAAAACCCATTTCAAATATATTCTAAATTACCAATCCTCTTATAGAGGTTGCTGCTCTCAAAAAAACCACCAATCTAGCAAGTCCCTACCCTATATATATATATATATATATATATATATATATATATATATAATATATATAAATATATAGACATATTAATATATATATATATATATATATAAATAGATATATAATATATATATAATATATTTATATATATAAATTAAATATATGAACACTTTTAATTAATAATTTATTATCTGAATCAGATGAGAGATTTTCTAATGATAAATTTATTTAAAAATACGTATATAAAAATATAAAAAAGTTAAATAATATAAATGAAAAAATAAAGAACATGATGAATGAAAGATTACACAATATATGCAGTTTTAAAGCAGTAAAGAGTCATATTTAAACAAAATTTCAGACTTTATATTAAAATGCTGCACATACATTTTCATTAGTCGGTTTGATGGCCAAATATGCAATATCTAACAACTGAAGATCGGTCCTCTGTTTGGTAAATCCAATATTCTTATTTCTTATATGATGATTCTTGAAGAAATGAGCATTATGCGAATAGGGAGATAGTAAACGTATAGATTCTAAATGAAATACCTTATGCTCAGCAATACGGTGAAAGTTTTCATCGTCTTCTATGTAGATGGCATCGCAGTCACCGAACTTGTATTGATTATATAACGAAAACAGAGAGATAAAGGAGTTTAACTTTAAGGGCATATCCAATATTTGCTGTGCTGGTCCCGGTTTTCAGCCCCACCTAAAAATGGACATAAAATCGAATTTTCAGCCGAGTTTGACTTATATAAACACCAAAATGTAGCTTTTTCCCCCCTCTAAAACGTTGTTTTTTTCTTGTGACTATAGTCATTCTTTAATTTCAAATTTCAAAATCATGTTTTTGACTATTCTCTATTCAACTTTCAATTTTTGCCAAAGACTTCAAAAAACTTGAAATATAGCATAGATTGGCGCCATACTACAATTATGCACTGATTACATGTTACGAATTTTTAGTTTTTTCTCAGTCGTGTCCAATTCCAACCATTTTTTTTTAATTGAAAGTGAAAATTGACATTATTTTTTTCAAACATTCGATCAACATCCAAATTTTCAGGGCTTGTATAGTCGGCAAGATGCATCTTTTTTACTTAGATAAGTTCTTTGTATATGCAATAGTTGATTTTGTTTTTGAACAAATTTTCAAAAAAAAAAAGTTTTTGAAAATTTTTAAAAATTTTCTATGAGTATACAAAAAAATTATCTAAGTAAAAAAGATGCATCTTGCCCCGACTTATACAACCCTGAAAATTGAGTTGGATCGGATGTAGAAAAAAAAATATGCAATTTTCACTTTCAAATTCAAAAAAAATGGTTGGAAATTGGACACGCTGAGCACAAAACTAAAAAATTCGAAATTGTAATTCAGTCATATTGTAGGTAATGACCCACTATGCATATTCAGTTTGAAAAGTCATTCGCAAAAAAATTGAAATTTATAGAAAATAGTCAAAAAAACATGATTTAAAAAATTGAAAATTCTGAATTAAATGACCAGTCACAGAAAAACACCGGAAACAAACGTTTTAGAGCGCAAAAAAGCTTACATTTTGGGTTGATAAGTCAAAATCGCTGAAATCCGAATTTTATGTCCATTTTTAGGTGGGGCTGAAAACGGGGACCAGCCCCAGCCAAATATTGGATCATGCCCTTAAATTTAAAATATTTTCCAATTTTATTTTCACTGAAAAATATTAATCTAAATTTGAGTTATGGAAAGTTTGATTTTAAAACCCCGTCAATTTTACGATGAATTTCGTAACTCATTTCCCCCTAAAAAAAAGGCAACTTCATATACAAAATATCCTTAGGAGCGGTTAATTTTGCCTGAGATTTGTCTTTAAATTTTACTGAAAGCAATTTTCGAAAATTTGTGTCAATTATAAATTCTGGGAACTCATTCTTCAGAAATAATGTTTTCAGAAAATCAAGTTCTTTCGTAAGATTGACATAAGATGACGAAATTTTGTATCTCCTGTCAAAAAGATTTTTAGTTAAATTGATTTTAAAAATATCAGGAATGAAAGAATAAAATTTGTCGTCAATCCAGTAAAAGTTGATTTTCTGAAGACACTGGCGTGAAATTTGTTGTCCTTGTATATATCGCTATCAACCATTTGGAAAGTTAACTATTTCAGTGACGAAGGAAAAAAAGTGTCTTTTACTGAATATTCATTTGATGTTAAATTTTTTAATATTGGAACGAAATTTTTTGATAGATTGTAATTAACAGTGCCAATATATAATATATATATTATATATATTATATATATAATATATATATATATATATATAATAATATATATAATATATATATATAATATATATTATATACTATCTAATTTATCATCAGTATAATATATATCCATATTGCATGACGAAGTCTTCTTGGCTTGATTTTTTGTTTTCTTGTTTTTCTCAATAATTGCTTAACTATATGATACTACATGAATTCAGTGGTAACATGAACCTATATTCAAAAAGTTCAAAATAATTAAAGAATTGTTTAAAAAAAAATTAGTAAAATTTTTAAAAAAAATAAAAAATTTGCAAAATGCAATTCATTTACAGCAATACCATTACATATTTGGAATCAGCGATAAGCTTATTACAAAAAAAATTTAATATAACTATATATATATAATTATATATATATCATATATATATATATATATAAAAGATATAATATATAAATAATAATTAATAATATAATAAATATATCAATATATACATATATATATATATGAGGGGCTCGAGCCGACGGGGACAAGAGGGGGTCGTTTATCCATACCCGTAAGGGCAGGCTGCAGGAACCCCCGCAACACCCCAAATACCAAAATCGGGGCCGAGGAACCCTCCCCGGTCCCCATACCGACTAGGGAAAATATCCTACCCTGTCACTTCCGAAACTAGCCGAAAGACCCCGACTCCTGCCATCTTTGCTGCTACCCTGGAATCCTTATTGTGAAAAAAACACCCAACAAAAATAAAAACAAAATATACTAAAAAATTACTTTTTAAAAAATTATTAACATTTCAATTTTTGCCGCGGGCCTATACCACATTAATTCATTTTGTATCATTACTAGCAATATATTAAAAAAAAAAATACAAAAAAAAAAAAAAATTAAAACTACAAATTAGTAAAACGGAAAAGTTCCTATATATTTTGATCATTCCGTTACCACTGAAAATTGATGTTAGATCATATACTAATAATATATAAAAAACAAAAACAAAAAACAATAACCAAAACTACGAGTGTAGAACAGAAAACTTGTATATATATAAATAGTATTATATATATATATATATATATTATATATATATAATATATAATATATATATATAATATATATTATAATATAATATAACAATATATATAATAATATATATACTAATATATATATAACCGATCATATATAATTATATATATAATATCACTACTCCTTAAAAAGAAGTTACATAAAAAGACATAATATCGAAATCACCGAACGCACGCGCAGAAACACCCTCATAGGTCACTGTTAGCTAAAAACACCAATAAAAGAGCGCAAGAGTTGCCAAAAACTGTAATTTTAATTTCTTTTTATTTTAATTTAATTTTTTTTTTAAGGGCTCACCGACGATGAGAGGGGGACGAAGTCCCCCGTCCTCCCCCGCTGAGGCCGAGAGACCCTGACTCTTTCATCTTGCGATTTAATCTTGGATATTCCTTTAGTTATAAAAAAAACTTTTGTACTAGCAATATCTTAAAAAAAAACAAAAAAACCATGAAATAATCGAAACACAAATCGCATTACATCGTTCGCTCAATAATCGTTAACTTCCTTTTAAAGACAAGTTCCTAATATACTATATAATTATATACTATATATATATATTATAAATATTATAATATATATATATTATATAAATTATACTATCAGTATAATACGAATAGACTATATACAATAATTATATATATCATAAATACTATAACTATATATATTATATATATAGATAATGTATACACATCTTATTTATTTATTTATTATTTATTTATTTATTACTATTGCTAGTAATTTTTAATCCGACAGATGAATCGATCTAAATATACCTCTTTTGCGGCAGTTCTATCTACTTTGTTTCTACTGTCTTTAAATGGCATTCAAGTCAGTGGAGGGATCAGTAAGTCTTTCTTTCATTTAAAATAATTAAATGTCTGAATATCAACCATATTTTTAAAATAATTTAAACCTGCAGCCAGAGCAATTATCTTTTTTTTTTTTTTTTTTTTTTTTTCAAAAAATTCTTTACTAAATGCACAATCAAAAATTAAAAATGTATCATAAACCAGTGGAGTCTTTTTACATATAAAATGTAAAAAACAAAATCATTTTCCTACGTTTCAAAACGGAAATTAAAGGTGGTTGACAGAAGAGGAAAATTTTACCACTTTTTACTGGCATTAAGATAAAATAAATTTTGATTTTTTATAATAAAATTAACCAATGTGGCTTTTGAAACTTGTAAGTTGAGATCGAGATTTTTTATTTGTAGATTCTGATTTAGCTCCATTTAAATTTAAAAATTTAATCTAGATTGAAGAAATAAAAAAAAAAATTCTAACTTGTTACTGTACAATAATAATAATAATAATAATAATAATAATAATAATAATAATAATAATAATAATAATAATAATAATAATAATAATAATAATAATAATAATAATAATAATAATAATAATAATAATAATTATTATAATAATAATAATAATCAAATCATAATCAAATAAAAAAAAAAAATAAAAAAATAATAAATAGAAGATAATAATAATAATTTTAATTAATAATATTAATTATAATAATAATAATAAAATAATAATAATAATAATAATAATAATAATAATAATAATAAAATAATAATAATAATAATAATAATAAATTTCAATGTTCAGGTAAAAATGAATGTGAAGAAATAGAAGGAGGATTCTACTGTCCAGAAGAATATAACTGCATCGTTACAGGTGAAAAAATGGTTAAATCATCAGAGGAGGCCGAAGAGTTCTGTAAGGATCTTGGAGGAGATTTACCAGATTTTACCATGAAAACGATTGGAGATGCTATGCTTTGTAAGTATTATTTCTAAAAACTAAATATTTTCTTATTTATATGTTAGATAGATTAATAGAACAAATACCAATGATTTAATGAACAAACTTGAATTATAAAAATTTATTTTATTCTTTCTCAAATTTCTTTTAAAACTTATCGTAATTTGTATTTAATGATTCTAACGAGTGCGGTAAGACAATTCAAAAAATGTATCTGTTGCAATTCAATTTTTTTTCAAAGGTTCCATGACGAAAAATAGGTACCAAAGCAAAAAGTAAACTTTTTGTGTCACTTTCATTTTTTTCCCTTACTTTTTAAAGATTTAAAGGAATCAACTCACTATCTCACTATAACTATTCGATAGATTCTATAGACACTCTCACAGCTTGAGACAGTTAAGTTAAATATAAAAACTTAGAATTTCAAACTAGAAGTCACCGTGTGCTTTGTTTCATCTTAAGTGAAACTTTAATTTAAAATTTAAAATTTTTTATTCACATAATTACCCCAATTGACTAATAATTCAACACATTTTATACATGCAAATTTTTCTTTTTGTTTTTACATTTACAGCAAAATAATTTATTTATGTTTTGTATTTCCATAAAGGCATCGGTGGAATGCCATTTGAACCCCCATACAAAGTATACTTGAAACCTTTCCGGAAGGAAGACAACTGTACAAGATTCGATAGTACATCTCATGAAGTTTTAGATTCAAAATATGTTCACAATGAGTGTGAAGTTGAAGACGGGAAGGTAGTTGTTTTGTGTCATATTCATATTTAAATAAACTCTTTGGTTATATTTATTCTAAAATATTTTAGGTATAAAAATATTGAAATATTTCTCTTTTAACTTTTAAGAATATATTCTATAAAAATTTCAGCAGAAATTCTCCTTCTCTGAAGGTTGTTAGAATAATAAGATATTTAGATTTCTTATAAATTTGGATTTGACTAAAATAAAAAGAAATACAAATGCTTTTTATTTTATAACAATAAAAACAATCAAATTTGAAACTTTATATATATATATATATATATATATATATATATATCTATTATATATAATATTATTATATATATATATATATATAATATATCCTCTCAATACAAAGTATATAATATATAAATTAATCCCGTAAAATAACAACATAACTCAAGCCAACCTACCCACTAGATACAATCCTAAAAACACAAAATATTAATAAAATTAAACAAGCAGAAAACCGACATTCATAAAACGAATATAATATAATATATTAGCATTAGTAATAAATGGATTCCCATTTCTTAGAGATTTATATGTTGTCAACATTGTGAAATGGGAAATGACATATTAACATCTCTTCCTGTTTTATTAGATTTCTCAAATAAGAATGCTATTTTTAAGAATAAATCTCCTTCAACTATTAGTCATTTACCTTTTAAAGTAATATCTAAATTTTATCAACCCTCTAGTAATCTCACAGACTCTAATGTAGATACAATTTCATCCTTTCATGATGAAAATTGTACAAAAGCACATATCGCTTCTGAATCTGAGGATGCTCTCTCACTAGCTCCAAGTATTGGAGAATTCTTTCATTTTTCAAGGGAGAAAGCAAGTCTGCATATTCTATGGACTACTTTAAAAATATACCTAAACATGTTTCACATTTTAAGCATGTATCACATGCAACGCCTATACATGACGATAGGGTCAATTATCATAGCCCTGCAACGCATATTTCACAGGCTATGGTCCTACATGATGATTATACAGATCATCATAATCATGCCTCGCATGAGGAAGCTTTTAAGAATAATACCAAAGCTTTACATAAAACATGAAATTTTACAAGAGCAACAGGCTTTATTAGACGAATATAATTCTTCAAAAGAACATGCAGCATCGCGGTATATTCTACAAAATAATAAATCCCGGAATAACCAAAATTTTCAGATGGTTCTGAAAAAGAATTTCACTCTATAAATATAAATTCTTGGTATTCCGATGAACTTTTAAAACCTATTAATGCAAATGTAGATGATACATTAAAATATAATGAATATACTACCGATACTTTGTATATGTTGCCATACTCCCGGTATATTCAAGGTATATTTTTTCAGTGATTGCAGAAAAAAATATTGTCAGAGCTCACCCTATAGAGAACATCGCTTTTGCAACAGAAATCAGGAGTGATTTTCTCTCTAGTGGGACATTATTTTTAAGCAAAACACTTAGCACCTGTAATAAAGGAAGATTATTACTTGAGTGTATAAACTTTTCAGATACTATAAATTTGGAATCTCATGCATACCTCACTATCACCTTATCGATCCTCCTTACGGACAATTTTAAACCACCCTCTTCAAATAACTTAAATTCACACCAATTCCACAGTGTAAATGCACCCAATACATCTATAGGTCTTTCAGATACTGAGATAAGGAAAGCATACAGAGAAACATTACCCTCTAATTCTAATAAAGACACTAATAAGTATGTTTTGCCAAGTCCCTCTCAGCTAGAGGAAATACTTAACCTAACCTTTTAGTAAAGAACAGAGAGACTATACGCCTTATCAACGCTTTCCAGAAAATTAAAAGAAGGCAGTTCTTCTTATAAATTATATATATAATACTATATATATCATATATATATTATATATATATATATAAATAATATATATAATAATATATATATATATTATTATTAATATATAATATAATATATTATATATATATATACATTATATATATATATTATATATATATTATTATATATATATTATATATATAAAATATAAAATTAGGTATATATATATATATATATATATATATATATATATATATAGCCCTATAGATTGCCACAAAAGTACTTTCAGCATATCTATGAGTGGGTGGAAGACTCACTAGCTAAAGATTACACACGGCCCAATAACTTTCAAAGTTCGTCTCCTCTATTGTTAATTCCAAAGAAAACTAGGGGGAAGATGAGAATAGTAGTCAATTACAGAAAACTGAATTTTTATACTATTCCCGACCGATTTCTCCTTCCCAACATATTACAATTTCCTGATAGGAAATGCTAAGGTCTTCTCCATGGTCAACCTATTGAGCGAGTTTCGCATCTGGAGGTTTCTCCATCCTCCAGACCACTCACTGCCTTTTCTACTACTCGAGGTTATTATCAATTCAAAGTCTTCCCTCAAGGGCTAAACCAATGTTCCTTCTGTATTCAGCCACACGATGGATATGGCCTTAAATAGATTATTAGGTGTTGTATGTTTACTCTTTATAGATGACATATCTTCAGCAAAGATATTCCTAATCATTATAACCACCTAATTAAAGTTTTTGAAATATTAAGGAAAGCTAACTTAAAAATAAAATTGGATAAATGTTCTTCCTCTAGAATAGTGTTACTGTCTTAGGCTTTAAAATTAGTGGAAAAGGTATCAGTCTAGAGGTGGAAAAATTACTAGCTCTTAGAGGAATCAGACCTCCTACAAATGTAATTTGAGTACCCTCTATTCTAGGATTCTTCAACTACTTCCGACACTTAATTCCTAAAACTAGTTTCATTGCTCAACCTATTACACTTCTTAAGAAAAAGGGCCTAATCTATAGGGCCTAATATATATATATATATATATATATATATATATATATATATAATTAATATATAATATATATATATATATAATATAAACTATAATATATATATATATATATATATATATATATATATATATATATATATATATATATATATATATTTATAATTTATCTTTTTATTTTTAAATATAATATTACTAAAAATATAATAATATTAAATAAAATTATATAAAATTTTTAAATTCAATTATTATTTATTAATATTTCTATTTCTTTTTCATATTATTTAAAAAATTTAGATATTTTTAAATATATATTATATATATATATATATATATATATATATATGTATATGAAAGAAGGACTGTCTTCTCTTAATTCTGTGGAAAACGTTGATGAGGCGTATAGTATCTCTGTTCTTTACTAAAAAGTTAAGTATTTTCTCTAGTTGAAAGGGATTTGGCAAAAGATACTTATTAGTGTCTTTATTAGAATTAGAGAGTAATATTTCTATGTATGCCTTCCATATCTCAGTATCTGAAAGAACTATAGATGTAGTGGCTGCATTTACACTGTGGAACTGTTGTAAATTTGAGTTTTTTGAAGAGGGTGGTTTAAAATTATCCGTAAGGAGGATCGGTGAGGTGATAGGGAGGAGGTATGTATGAGAATCCAAATATATAGTATTTGAACAAGTTTATACACTCAAGTAATATTCTTCCTTTATTACAGGTGCTAAGTGTTTTGCCTTAAAAATAATGTCGCACTAGAGAGAGAAAATCACTGCTATTTTCTGTTGCAAAAGCTATGTTCACAATAGCGTGAGCTCTGACAATATTTGATCCTGCAATTACTGAAAGAATATACCTTGAATATACCTTGAATATATCTTGAATACACCTTGAATATGGCAAGATATCCAAAGTATCGGTAGTATATACACATATACACTATATTTAATGTATCATCTATTTTTGCATTAATAGGTTTTAAAAGTTCATCGGAATACCAAGAATTTATATTTATTGAGGGGGATTCTTTTTCAATATTATCTGAAAATTTTGGTTATTCCGGGATTTATTATTTTGTAGAGTATACCGCGATGCTGTACCTTCTTTTGAAGAATTATATTCGTCTACTAAAGCTTGTTGCTCTTGTAAAACTTTGTGTTTTTGTAAGGCTTTGGTATTATTCTTCAAAGCTTCCTCATGCGAAGCATGAGTATGATGATCTGTATAATCATCATGTCGGATCATAGATTGTGAAACATGCGCTGCAGGGTTATGATTATTGACTCTATCGTCATGTATAGGCGCAACATGTGATACATGCTTAACATGTGAAACCCGTTTAGGTATATTTTCAAAGTAGTCCATAGAGTATGAAGACTTGCTTTCTCCTTTGAAAAATAAAGAATTCTCCAACACTTGGAGCTAGTGAGTGAGTATCCTCAGATTGAGGAGCGATATGTACTTTTATACAATTCTCATCAAGAAAGGATGAAATTGTGTCTTCATTAGAGTCTGTGAGATTACCAGAGGGTTGATAAAATTTAATTATTACGTTAATAGGTAAATGAGTAATGGTAGAAGTAGATTTATACATAAAAATAGCATACTTATTTGAGAAATCTAATAAAATATGAAGAGATGTTAATATGTCATTTCCCATTTCGCAATGTTGTATCACTTGAGACAACATATAAATCTATAAGAAATTGAAATCCATTTATTACTAATTTCAATACACATATATATAATATATATTATATATATATATATAATATATAATATATATATATAAATAATATATATATATATTATATCATATTTTATATAATATAATATATATAAATTATATTACCGTATATGATATATTATAATTAATATTATAATATATATTATAATATTTTTTAATATTAATATATATTAATATATATATTATATAATATATATAGTATATATTATATAATTTATAATTATATTATATATATAATATATATATATATATATTAATATAATATATAATATATATATATAATATATATATAAAATAATTTATATATATAATATATAATATATAATATATATATTTATATATAATATATATATATTATAATATATATATATATATATATATATATAATATATATATAATATAATTATATATATATATATTATTTATATATATATATATAATTATTAATATAATATATATATATATTAATATATATAATTATATATTATAATATATATGGTTATCCACCTGATCTTACCCCATAGCAAATTTGAAGGAAATTTTAAACAAGAGAATACTAAGACTATCCCGTTTAGTTTTGGATTTATACCTATATCAAAAAACAAATTTAAAATGATTTAACTTCACAATATCAAATATATCTATATGCATATATATATATTTCTAGTATATATAGTATTATATATATATAATATATATAATATAATTTATATATATATATATATATATTATATATTTATATTATTATATATATAATAATAATAATTATAATATAATATTATATATAATATATATACTATATATATATATATAATATATATTTATTCTTTTTATTTTTTAAACCGACTATTCAGAGAATCTTCAAGTTCATTTCTATTAACGTACACATGAATATCATTAGAAATCAACTTAAAAAAGACCCCATCATGGAGCTCCTTCAGTCTATATTAATATTTTATAGGGCGGCTGGTTTTTTAGAAGCCGTGAGGCAGGGGGGGATTTGAAGTCCCCCCGTCGAAATCCACTATTAGTGCGGACCAGGCACCCACTTTTCCATCTTCTGCTATTACCCTCGGGTACTCTTTAGTTAAAAAAAAAAAAATTCTTTAAATAAAAATTTTTTTATTCATCAAAACAATGTTGCCTTTAGTATTAGTTTAATACTATAAACATACAGATCAATCGTCATTGCGGATAAGATGTTGAGAGCGATCTGAGACTTTTTGAAACTATAGTGCATCTAAAATAGTATTTGTTATTTTATTTTATTTTTTATGCAACAATATATTGACAATTCGCATAACTCTCAGTTTATATATTGCATTCTGAGAAAAAGCTAATAACTATTCGCTTTCTGTATTTAAAAACCGTCAGTTATATCTACGAGTAAGTTAGGCCACGGTATGCTAGGCTAACAATTAGCCTAAACAGTCAATAAAATAATACTAAGTTTAAAACCGCATATTTTAAATTCGATGTGGAGTTTAAAAAAATTGCGAAAAGAAGTCTTCTTTTTTATAAATTATAAAAAAAATGTTTTTAAAAGGGAATAAAATGTAATATCCCTCTAAAATAATAAATCTCGGAATTAAATTTCCAAAGCTGTTTTTTACAGGGTAGATCAGCGATAGCCATATATATAGTATATATATATATATATATACTATAATTCTATAATATATAATATATAATATATATTAATATATATATATATATATATATATATATAATATATATAAATATAATATTAATATATATATATATATATATATATATATATATAATTATAATATATATATATATATATAATTATGCATATATATATATTACTCATAATAATAATATTATATAATATTATCATGCGGATGATTGCGTTCGAGTGTGGGCGACATCTGAAGAGAGTTGAGGGATGATTAGAGAGATTTGACAGGGTGTGAAAAAGGGGCTTGAAAGTAAACATGGATAAGAGTTAGGTTATGGAGTGAGACCACTCCTCAGTGTGAATTATGTTAGATTGGTGAGCAGCCTAAACAATTCTGAGTTTAATATATTTAGGGTAAGTTGATGAGAAGGGAACGGACGATGCAGAGTTTAGTAGGAAAGTTGTGAATGCAGGAAGGTGGCTGCTGCAATTAAATCGTGGTGAATGCAAAGGGATAAGTCTTGAGTGTTCTAGGTCTTACATGAGGGTATGTTTTTTACCTGTGTATTGTATGGTAGTGAAACTTATGCGGATAAGAGACTAGATCTAACAGTTCAAGTGTTTCATGACAAATCTTAGGGTGTTCTAGTGTGAAAGATTGATAAGAGAGAAGAACGCCCCTATTAGAGAGTGAAAACTGTGGTGATGAAGAAAGAGGTAAATGAGAGAATAAATGAATGCATGTTAGATGGTTTGGCATTGAAAGGATGAATGATAGATAGGTTGGTTAAGCGGATATGGTGAATCTCTCTC